>DWDT01002306.1:0-13950 GCA_018245595.1 Microceris scylla | reverse complement strand
TACGCTCTTTTCTTGAAGGTTTGTATGTCGTATCGGTCCGGAAATACCGTATGCGACAGATTGTTCCACAGATTCGTTGTAATAGTTTTATAAGATGCTACTGCACCATCGTGTAACCGTTTGTAACCATCATTGGGACCAACAATCCAAAGCCGCGTTAGCAGAATAAATGATGCCTACATACGTAGGTATATATAACAAATATATATAATACAAACTTCTAACCAACAAGACAAATCCATTGCATACAGCTTCCATAATATCTTCACAGCTTTCACGGATCCTGCATCAACTGTGGACTCTCCCTAATTATGATGACATGGTACGTAGTAAGTATATTTTATTAATAATATTAAAATAAGGAATAGCTGGAATTATTTTGTCGTTTGATGCGGTACTAGGACCACATCATAAAATAACGAAATAAGTTAAAAAACATAAAAATAGAATGAGACACACACACAACTGAGTTGTCCTGTTCACGGTGTCGACAGAGTTAAAGCTACGACAGGCTGGATGTCACAAGATTAACTGCTTCCTCATCCAGCTAACTTGTTACGGATTGTACTGATCGAAACCAAAAATAATCCACGTCTCTTCAAATCCACTCAAACTCTTCTGTTTTACTACATTTCTTCTTAGCATTTTTTTACCAAATACTACTTTATATACAAAAAACGCACTTAGCTACGCAAACTAAAATGCTTTCAAAATTCACACACAAATCACACACATACATACATAGATACCGTCATGAAAACTACAGCAAGGCCATAAAATGAACATTAAAGTAAATGTGTGACGCAGGAAGACATTGGAAAAATTGATCAGAAACCTGGCAACAATGTTAAAAGTTACATCAGTTATTGAGTTATTAGGAATTTATTGAACTCGAACGCAACCAAAATCAAATACCTATATGTGTTAAATAAATTCCCATGTTTCCTTGACGGTTAAGATAATTGCAAATATAATAATAATAATAATAAATTCATTTATTTATAAATTAATTTATAAATTCATAATAGGTAAATATAACTCAATTTTTGTGATAATCGTCAAAAATTCTACACCAAATATCACCAAACATATCTATTATACTTTCTTATCAGGGAATTATAACGTTAAGCGCGTATCACATACAAATGTGTGACATAATTTATGTGTTTGCACTTACATTTATCTTATTTATCTGTTATCTGTAACGTAATCTCCGGTAATCTCGGGAGACGATTCTCGCCAATTAAACACTTGAAGGTTTAGCTCAATACACAGCTTTACAAAGAACCTTATCACGGTACTGCGCAGATTGGCCACGCGGCGGATAACAAGATAAGGCCGCGCTATTTACTTCAACTGATACTGTCTCTGTTCCCAGTTGGTTCGCGGCTTAAACTAGTGTATTGGTATAACCTATACTTGTAATCTGATTTTATACGAATGTTCTCATACGTTAACGCAATGAGATTATATGGAGAGTTTTTTATTTTATATTCGGGTCATATAATAAAGAGATAGACGGTTTATAATTCAGGTTCCAACCCAAGAAGGGTTCAAGTCTTGGCGCTAATGTTTCCTTATAAAATTATGGGCATTTTAAGATTAAATATTAAGTGTTGTATCGGTGAAAATATATCATAAGGAGATCTACACACCTTAACATTATCCAATAGATATATATTATATTTTGTATGGTATATAAAGCCTACCAATCTGCACATGGCCAGCGTTGCTGATTATATCCTTAGCTCATTTAATTTTGAGAATGTTTATTACAAACTATACGATTAGAGCCGAATAAATAGAGCATTCATACAAACTAAAAATGCTTTAACACTATAATTGATTCCCTACAACTCGTGGACTCTCGTTGCTCACTGCTTTTCGATACTTAACGCTCGACCCGCATATTGAATATAGTAAGCCGCGTCATCGCGTCGTAAATATAAATCGAACTCGCGAACGTAGTCGCGGTCACACTGCGTCCAATTTCGGATTCGATCTCATTACCATAACGCGAGTGTGGCGGCGAGCGAGTCGCAGCGCTGTCCGCTCCGGGAGCGATACATACGGGCGCGAGGGTTAGGTAAACAGTAATAAATGTGGCTATATAAGGTGTATTTTCCAATATATATGTATGTTTAATGTATCTTATATATGAAATGAAGTAGCTTGATGTAGAACTGCACGCTTTGTTATAATATACGAATATTAGTGTTATAATAGACGAAGATTTTTAGTTAAAGTACAAAAAAAAATTAGGTGCTCAAATTGGATAATGGACTATATTGTACTTGAAATTGATAAATATCTAAGTAGTGGAGTTACTTATGTTATATTGATTAAAACAATCATTGTTAAAACTAACTTTTTAATATGTATTACGATTGTTAACGATCATAAACTGAGAACCAAAAATTTTCATTGTTTGTATTATACATGGAACTAAAGAAATATGTATGTAGCATGTATTTAGCTCAATATTTTATACGACCGTGTATTTTCTCCGCAGTAGTATTTCACAACAAAATACTATTTAGATGCGCATTAAGACTCATCGCCGGCTGCAGCGAAGACTGGATTACCATACCGGTGAGGACTCTCCGCTGCAGACCACTGGGCGATGTTTGCGTTCCAGATTAGACCTTCACTTGAGGATCGTGCACATTATCATACTTGAGAGCGGTGCAATATTCTGGATGTAGGACCTGGGGCGGCGTTGGTGCACTAGTAAAAATTCCATTGCCATTTTTTTAATATTATGAGATTATTTAAATTTTCATTTGTTTTAAGAATTTGGTTGTTTGTTCTGGAAGAATATAGAAATTATTACTTGGAGATATGTATCTACTTAATAATTGTTGTTGATACTTTATTTAAGTGTTTTAATGTTATCAATCAATGGTTATTAAGATTTTAGTTTGAGCATTTCTCTGATTGGTCTGATTTTGTTTCTTGGTTCTGAACATATTTATAATAACAGATCATGTGGACTGTCGTAAATCGTAAGTAAACAGTTATAATTATTATATTTAACATCTATTAAATGTTAGAAAGCTAAAATTTTTCAAAAAACTAAGAAACTTTTCTAAAAGAATTTTTTACTGCCTGAGTACCTGTCTATAAAACGACTGCCACTTAATTGACCCTCCCGTTGTCGGGGTAACTATCTTAGGTTCTGCACATCTCAATCTCAATGAAATGAATAAATGTAGCTCAAGGAACTGCAACCACTAATATTTTCTTCTCAATAAAGCAATACTAAGGACGAAAGAATGAAAAAAATAAACTTTATTAAAAGGGTCACGTTATGGATTTTATTACAATGTAACAGTTCATTTCTGGAAAATTCGATTAGTTGATGCGAACGTTGTGAGAGCAGAACGTCGTGGAGATAGAAATCATTATCATATTCGAGGACGCTGCAAAATTCTGCATCTAGATGTTCGAGAGGTCTTAAGTTTCTATGTAGTCCACTCGATGAGTTGAAGAGTCAGGAGCTTACGGCACGTGTGCATTGGACTGCTGGGATTGCCGCAAATTGATTTTCTCAAACTTTATAAGCAAATAACTGTTTAGTCCTAAAACAGAATTTAAAATTGGAAATTCGAAAAAAACGGCAACGGAAATGATGTCTCTAGTCAAAGCAGAAACTGAATTTCCTTCTGTATGCTACAACGGAACATATCATCCCAACTTTCCTCCCCACAAATCGTGACATGGGACATCATGTGAAATACGTTATTGTTTTTAACCATACTATAATAGTATTGTGCTTATTAACACTCAAGAAATGTTGACTGTTCAAGAAATATTTCTGTAAAATGTAAATAAACATTAACGTATAATGATTGTATGTCTCATTTATAAATTATTGTCCTTATTATTTACTGTACGCCTAAAATAGTAAGTTATTTAGACTAAGAATAAGTCTCTCGTAAATCTATTATCTACCAAGTATCATTATGGAAACCAACACCTTAATAGAGGCCTAGCAATTTCAACGGCACACTTATTGTCGCGACTGTCGCGAATGACTGAGTTCTTTCTCATCGCGGCCACGGCGTCCACTTACGGAGCGCAGTTCTAAATAAAGGAAAAGGACAATAGCCGATTGCATGTCGGCGTACGCAGAATGCGACTCGTTAAGTCGCTTCGGACGCGAATTTAAGAGACAGCTTCTAAATATCCAGGGGCGGCGCGCATGCGTTCGGAGATCTGTATCGCGCGCACAATACCGCGGCCGGCCGTCACGACGACGGTAGCAGAAATATGGACGCGCGCGCGCATGCCTTCTTGTTTTATGTTAATGCGCGGCCGAGCGGGACTCGCTAGCGAAAAATATCGCAGCCGACGTCCATGATTGAACCCTCGATACGCACCATTAGCAAAAGTCCGGCCGAATAGTCCAGCATCACACGAGGAAGTGGAATAATTAACGTGGATTCGTCCACGCATTCCCCGTCGCTATCGACGCTGTCGATCTGCCGCGGGCGAAATTCCGAAGCCTAATAAGTCCGGCCCAATCTCATTTGTGTGAGCGTCGACTGAAAAAAGAACAATACAGATAAAGGAGACCCAATAATTTAGGGTCATTGTTTGCCACTTAATTTATGGAGTGCGGGTGGACGATTGATTTGTAGGTCCGCAGCGTCCGGGGATAAGTACTTTTAAATCCTCCTCGGGTGGATTACGGACGGGCGTCTGAAGACTTCGATGCGTCGAGGAAAACTCAATTTATTCGCGGTGGCTCGATATACATACAATGAGCGGAGGCATTTAAATGCACGATAGGATTGGCCGGTGGAGTCTGGGCGGTGCGGCGGGCCATATACGCGGTTGTCGTGATGCACATATTAAGTTAGGCTCTCTACATGGGATGAGATCGGATACCGTCGGGGAATTACGAGATAGGCAGCGATGATGTCTGCGCGATCGTGAGTGTCCCTCCGGTAGTGTGGCACAATGGGCGAACTCACAGTGAAATTATTAATGCCCGGGGGGGTTTGGAGTTGCATTAAAACCCGGGTGGGTCTGGGCGCTATTAAATTATATCGAACGCGGATGTCTTCCGCTGGCGTCGCGTTGCAACGTAATAGATGCGGTGTCGCGACCCCCGAGACCATAAAGTTGCTGTTACATGCAACAAATGAATTAAATTCCTTTTGTTCACAATTTAGATGACACGCCCGTGTTTAAGTACAATTCATCCTGCACTATTTAAACATTGAACAATATTGTCATCATTCAACAAACTTACAAAAATATTATCACGATCACAACATGACCATCGAAACCATCGAAAAGCTTAACAACAACACTTAAACAGATCGCTGAATCGGCAAATTGTCTCACGAATACAATTAGGTCCAATGAGAACTTAACAACGCTGAGTTAAAACAAAACACTGGCCTATGACCGGTACAGCGGTCATTAACACCTGAGGGTGCGAAACGAATATCGGATGTCGGTGGCCCATTAATTGGAACTGGCTTCTATAAATGGCTCGAGGCTTTATGGTATCGGCGTTGCGTTGTTGCCGTCAGCGCTGCGCCCGCGACGACTTGTAATTGGTGGACCGCCAGTTGACATTTACACGCTACAAGAGGACGCAAGATGGCCCGGCGGATGCGATATGCGACGAGTAATTGACAAATGGTCCGCTCGTTACGTTTGCGCCGATTGGCGGGGTTTTTTTAATACCATTGCGTGAATGCGTGGTTTTCAAGATCTTTAGTCACGAATTTTACTTTGTATACGCATTTCAGTACTAGCGATGATTGCTACAGTATTTGATAATTGGCTGGTTTTATTGACAGCATATATAAATCTATCGGTATATGGTATACACTACGGTCAATATTTGGCCAATTAAATAGGCATATGAATATCTAAGTTGAATATACATAATTTGGTGAAATATAGAAGACGTTCCATATCCAGGATAATTTTTTTTCCAAGCAACGATTTCGTAAAAACAATATACATATGTCATTAATACTGTTCTATATTATAGATAAAGCCTTGTGTTCGTGGTGCGCATATACGTTTATTTAAGGGCGTTGACGTCATTATCAGAACAACAAACACAAATCTTGGCGTCTATGGCCACGTCTTTAGCGAAACCCTGAAACTAAATAATTGGTATCGCATGCGACGCGCCTATAAACGTTATCCAGCTATTAGTTGTACCCAGAAATGTGGGACCGAATGCATTTTGTTACAAATTGCTGTTCTTTAACAAACTCAACATGCAACCCCGATGTTGGATCGTCGGCCTCAAGACGCTGATTGTGTTCGACTCGAGGACGTTGCAACATAACGGTACTAAAATTTTGAAACTAGAACAGTGACAAATTTCAATTTTAAATCCGCATCTAAAGTTGAAATAATAATTTAGTAAAAATCATGTAAAAACCTAAATTAATGATAACAATTAATATTTTTTTTTAAAATTAAATATTGATTAGAATTATACACTAGTTTTATAGTAGTACTGTGTGAAACGCTATAATAATATGTATAAGAAACGCTATAATTAAATTTCCATGACCTTAAAAGGCTTTAATGTAAATATCCGTATAAAATCTTCGAAAGGATTTATGCCTCTAGAGATTTTCGCTTTCTTTTGATTGTGAGATATTTCTTAAAGATACTCGAGCCTGTATCTTCATTAATATGAATTGAAGCAGCATCGTGAAGTAACCTTCATCTTTGTTATATATGTATGTCAAGCCGTGAAGAGTTAATGGACTAAGACATGTAAGACAAATTGAAGAAATTGGTAAAAATCCGCTGTTTAGAGCCTCCGAAAAAACTGTATTTGTTGTTTTTTTTATCGTATTATTAATATTTATTACATGCTCCTTTTTGTATTCTGTTTTTAACCTGAAACTTTTTCATAATACGAGTATACCAGTCCCATTTGGTACTTATGTTGAGAAGACCCCAGTCTTAAATGTGATTTAATAGAATATATTGGAACTGGAATATTGGATAGCTGCTTTTATAAGGCCAACTAAACACCCATGTGCCAATTAAATAATGCTTCTTAAAACAATTTCTTTAAAAAAATGTGAAACAAAGAAGCTATTGTATAAAATAAAAAGACTATTCAATAAAGTTATTTATACACTACACAACAAATGATTTGAACTTTGCACTACTTCAAATATATCAAAATAATTTAAATTTCTAGTAAAAACGTGTAGGTTATAGGAAATATTATTATTATTTGAGAACAAAACGAACAGACAAACTATAAATATATATTATAGATATAGATATAGAACGCACAGATAATAAAGGATATGGTGATCGATATGAACACTCGATGGACCTGAAAAATATTAACAAAGCATCAATCATACGCTGACTGCGTACCAACATGAGCATTCTCTTAATTAATATTACCTTCAACTATCAAAAAAATACATTACATGCGACATTTAACTCTATGTTAATGTTACAAGAGTTTATTAGGGTTTCGGAAAAGCTTATCCAAAAACGCACGCGTCCAAAGTTGTGGCGAATAAGGGCGTTTGCACACGAACGTCGATTGTACAATTCATGTGTAATTTAGTGTAAAGTTAAATTTTCAAACATTTACAGGGGTGTTTTAGCATGGTTTCATTAATAAATTATACATGTACGGCTA
This sequence comes from Microceris scylla, assembly GCA_018245595.1. Classification (NCBI taxonomy): domain Eukaryota; kingdom Metazoa; phylum Arthropoda; class Insecta; order Lepidoptera; family Hesperiidae; genus Microceris; species Microceris scylla. The sequence continues at coordinate 6,293 of DWDT01002306.1, read as the reverse complement.
GCGAACAGATGGAGAGATCCAATTTTTGTTCATACTAACAAAGTTTTATCATTAAAAAACGGGGAATCTTAAAAATACCATTTTCAAGCTTAATTGTTTTAGGTGACTCCTCCATTTTGCTGTTCAATATTACTAAATATTGTTGCAAATATGCCAGGGCCAGTATAGCGCTTCGCGATAACAAGCCCCGCGATGTGCACAAGCCCTTATAGGGGTAACATTGTTTACCTGGCGCAAACGGCGCATGATCGATCACTGCGCAGGCGCCGATTGACCGATAACTCCGCCATTAGCGCGATACTTGGCGCAAAGGATCCTCGGCGCAAAGACGTTTTAACCTTTTTGTGACCTATTAATTCGATTCAGGAAGTCTGACTGACGTCGACACGAATGATTTATGGTCGTGTTCAGACAAAGCTGTGAGGTTTTTGCTACGATACATATCCGACTGTAAATCATTTTAGATAATCGAGAATTGGATTGATGGCCGTTTTGAGAGTGACCTTTTTACCGGCCCGAAGCTATATTTTAAAATTTCAATGCACTCAATACTCTATCAGATAAAACATTGTTACCATCATCAGCCATCATCATTTTCAGCCACAGTGTCTAATGACCTTAATAAAAACTCAAGCCTAACATTCTAAAATCGTTATTAGACAGTGTAAATAAATTGCGATTAAAACAAACTTTAAGGTTTAAAAGTACACTAAATTATATATTACGATAACGTTTCAATACAGGTACATACAGCAAAAAATATTTAATAAAACCAATTTTTAATTATACGGAACTCGCGGCCATGTAATACGTTTGCACTTGTTTTTTTTGCAAATAACACAAACCTGTCGTTAGCCAATTACACAAGTTTTGAAATTTTAAATTTACGAAACGTTTCTCCAGCTCCAAGGAGCGTCCTTCGGCCGCCCGTTGGTCGAACGTTGACTGATCGATCGGTCAATCCATCATCCGACGCCGGCCAGTCCAGACCGACCAGTCGATCAAACCCTTTGGCGAACGGATCTTGTTTATTCGTGTGACTGTTTAAGGACACTTTATGTACTGTACCTACACATACAACACAATTACCACGTAGACGCATATTACATGTAATATATAAACACTTTATTGATTTTAAGACATGTTTATTTGACGTATTTTACACTGATCGTCGGAACTTTACATTTATATACGATTCTTGTATGATTTGTCAAGAAACGTCTGTAATTACTTGTGATATTAAACTGATATTTATGTATATTGTAATCGCAAATGTATCACATACCACAATGTATTTTATTGGATTACATTTTAATAAATTAATACCGATGCGCCTCGTAGCTCCTCCGATACAAACAATGAGTTATTACAAAGCAAAGTAACACGCAATAAATACTTATAAGTTACTTGCGTCTTCTAAAACTGATGTACGCTATAAAAATGCGAAGTTCAAATCGGCCGCCGGTAGGGTGTCCACAATAAACCTGTCAAACGGGACAGTCCGATACTCGACATCGCACTTATCAGCGACCATAACGTCTTCAATTTTACGACAACCTTTCGATGCGCGCGTGCATAAATTCAGACAAAACGTCAAGACGCGAGATTTTATTTTACTGATCAAGGAAATTGTATCGATATTTCAACGATAATGTTTTTGTGTTACGGTACAGATATCTTTATGTGTGCGCTCCTCGGACGTTCATACAATTCAGATAATGCCGCCGCATAAAGTATCGGCAAGAAGCGTCTGGTTCTCTTCGGTGCGATAAAATAAAATTGTCGTAAATTAAGATTTTTATGCGTCAGGTGACAGTCAGTAAACAGAGTGCATTCTCGGAAATAAAACATTCACCTGCAGATGCGTTCGACATCGGTTCAATTAACTTTTGAGGCAGTTTTTTTAAACTAATTTGCCAACTGAGCCACCATAAAATTCCACTGCAACCGTAATGAAAATTGGGCTTCATAAGTTTTATATTTACGGGGCTTTTGACTTCAGAAGAGAGCTTACACACATCGCCTCAAAACTTTTACCTAGCACAATCAACTACGTCGAAAATTCGCATCGCACCTTTTGTATAAAAAGATGATGTCATTAAAGTGATGAAAATAAATAAATTCAGTTAAGAAACGACGGCTCTCGGACCTCACTCAATATATCACAGTCGATCTAAAATAAGAGCTAAAAAGTCTGAAGAATCCCTAGAGTACGCCACATTCTTATTTCACTCTTTTTTCCACAACCTGGCTGTTAATCGGTCCTAACCATCGCAATAGCGAAAAGTAAGAACCGGCTCTGCACCGTGTAATTCTAATTAGGCAATTCAGGCAGCGGCCGGTACTAATGGGACTCGGTGCCATAAAGCAGGCGCAATCTGATCGTGTGAACACGCTGTCCTCGTGTCCCGCGAACATTGTCCGACGACATGCAACGCTTTGTCACCCTAGCCCACGCGTTTAGCTGTCAATAGATTTGTATGTGGATTTCGATGTCGCCGGCTAGTTTAAACGTTAATTGCAGTATTGTTCCGTGATTTGATAAAATATTCTATTATTTCGCGTCACTAACTCTTGCCACAAATAATTTTCAAAAAAAGCACCTAAGATTAAAGTTAATCCTATTCAGTACACAAATATATTTCACGAGATTGTCCCAAAAGTTTTAATCTTTAAATAAATTCTCAAAACCTACTTTCAAGAAAATTATATTTAAATTATATTGAAATTTTTCAACTAGGTGTTTCGGAACTAAGTAGACAGATAAAAGCAAAAAAATACTTAAAGTTTTTTAATATGAAATAAAAATGTATTACTTTACATTTGTCACCGCTGTTCAAATCCAACGCTTAACGCAAATGTCACCATCGACAGTAAGTTTAAATAGACGATAAATTACGTCAAATTAAATTGATCGGCAACGAGTCGCGACCGCGTCCAGTCACGACGCCGGAATAAGACGCACTCCGCACATTTACCTTTGAAAGAGCCGTCGAAATAAGTCTGCAGTCGATTTATATTTAAAAAAAATATTAATTAATATAATTTGGAGAGAGTAAATTAATAAAAAAATAAATAAATGTCTGTTTGCGTTCTATTAATGATTGTTATTTATAAAGTACTAAAATACCAAACAACGTCTGCGAAGCACTTGGAATCTGTTAATAACAGTAGAATGCATTCCTTAGTCTACTTCTTCCGTCTCTACCATTCACTCTCGAGAACAATTGAATGTTCTACGGCTTGTTAAACTGACAGACAGAGCAATTAATGGTAAATGGTCAAGGTTTTCTAGTTTGCAACACCAGAACAGACGCCAACGCGTTGTCAATCTACTATGGTAATAGAGATTCATATATTTCAGCTTCACCGCTGTGTAGTACATGTTAGTTTAAATATTACTCATTTCTGTGAGCTTTGATGACCACTTAGAACAAATGGACCCTATACTATATAAAGAACAATGATACCTTCAACACTTTTATCGTTCCATTCTTTTCATTGATCTTCTTTCAAAATAAGCAGATTCAAGGTCGTAAATTCAGTCCTATAATTATAAACAACATTGTAATACAACTATATGGTATAGTATGACATACCAATGTTTAATCGTCCGTAGGATTGAACAATCATGATGGATGTAGGCACTAATCAGCTACAGGATGCTTCGAACGTCAATAAAACAGCGGAATTCCTCAGCGGTTCCGTTCACTTAAGGCCGCAGTGTCATAAATTAGAGAAAAACAAACGTCAGCCGTACAGGGATACACACTCGGTGCCTTATTGATGGAAACAATTCAAACACCATTTAGATAGTGGGCTGGCGTTGACGTATTATTATTATTGTGGGACCGGCGGATCGGGTGGTGCCGGGAATAGGGGAAACGAGAGCTGCGGACGCGGTATGTGAGCTCAGATGGCTGAGCTATCGGTGATGTAGAATTTGTCCAAAGATCTAGTGTCTAAATTTCGTTATTATATTTAGCATGTTGTTATGAGGTCAATTGTTACTGAAAAAATTTTCATCGAGCATTAAGTGAAGTCAACTGGTGGATAATCGACATATTTTTATTGATTTTTTTTAACTGGGATTTTATCAAGATATCTAATATTAGGTACATACAATTAATTGTTTGTTGTAGCACGTAACAGCGTAGTTAAAACACGGTTAAATATCATTTTTTCGTGCAAAAATAGAAAGTGGAATATTACGAGTACGCTCGTTTCGAACATTGAATTGAATACCGCATCCACCAGCACCGAAGTGTCCGCGATCATCCTCGTCATTCATAACTCAGCGTGCACGGGGACCATCGAGTCAGTCCTCTGAAAGTTATGCAAGCCATTCGCCAGAACGCTCCTCGGCGTAATGATGCAGAAAACTAGCCTGTCAGCCCGGCGTCGCGCGGCCCTTTTAATAATAGTGGGCGACCGTTTGATAAATACACCAATTTCATATCGCTAATGAAAGGAAAAAATAGGTTTATTTAAGTTTCACCGCGGCTATTTTATTTAATAAAGTGACACTACATACATAAATTTACAGATATAGGTGTTACCACAGATATGACCTATGATTGAGTTTTATGTGAGGGTCCTATTAATTTGCGTTCGAGACCAAGCGGGCCCGCAGAAATAGTGAAAGCTGATTATTTACATTCATGTACAGTGTCATTAAAATTTAAAAAAGTTTATAACTGTTACTGCAGTTCTGCTTGAAATGGATCGCAGATGGATTCCGAATATGTGGAGTAAGTTGGAGTGCTTCATTTCACTGCAATGAGACGTCAAATTAAAATCTAGAGAAACAATTATTTTTCTAACCTCCGATCAACCAGCATTAAAAACTATCCTATAACTCCATATTCAAATGAAAACTTCCGTTAATCGTTATTTCGTAAAAATAAAATGACATCAAGATCTAGCAGTCTTAAGTTCTAGAATATGCACACATACTTTCCTGATCGGACCAATAAGATCAGTAGGGCGTCAGATAAGAAAAGAAAAAACACGTATCAAGTAAGGTTTCTTTACTGACACTCGACGCCGTTTATCCAGAGCCAGCTTAATCTATAAGGTAAGAAGCATAATATGTTGTAAGGGCCTTTTCACACTAGTGTATTTTATTGTAATATTAACGAATTCGCTGAAATGCAAATAGTATTCAGTTATTACACATTTTCACGAATGTCACGTCAGCGTTATGTCAATTTCTCTATTGCGACATAAATCTCGTTCGGTCCGAGGTAGACACGTCATGTCTGATGAAATTTCATATAAGACACCTATTTTTCCGTCAATCTGCATCGGAGCAGCATGGTTGATTATGGTCCAAGAATCTCAAGGCTGCGGGAGTAGCCTACACGACGTGGCAAGTGGGTTGTTTCATACTCAGGAAGTTTTCCTTGTCCTCCGTTATGAAAACGTAATGAATACTATAAAGAAATTGAACTATAAACCCCTTACAAATTGTTTTCTTACTAGACAGTTGGCAAACTATAAAATGACAAGCCCACGCGTCCAATTACCCGCTAGTGCACACTGAGTCTTAGTGACGAGAAATTTAATAAGCCATCGACCAAACATCTGAATTCCATAACTCGATGTGTCTCAATCGAAAAGCAGTAAAAAAATTTTATATCTCTCATACGGATCGTAAATTGATGTGGTCGACGATTAACGTCGAAGGAATCGGGCAGCGTGTCGACAAATGAACGTAACATTGATTCTAAACACGAGGGCTGTAAGGACGAAAGTCGAATGGCGAGCCGGGCCGATGTTGCCCGGTGTACAGAACCGTCCGACAATAAACAAAGCCAAAATACGATCTGTTAAATGTTTACCAACAGACAACACGGCCTATTTCGTTGAGTTGTTTTAGCAGTTTCTAAAAAGCGGTTCCAATGCAGTGTGGATAAAGATATGATTAGATAAATAAATTGGAAAAGATTAATGAACTCAATGTGAATTTATTTATTGCTTTCCTAAGTACCAGGCACACCCCTCACAATGGCTTTCGTATGATGAATAAATACTTTCATCCTTTAGCATTATTGCCTAAGCTTTTATTTTTTCACTGTTGTCAACAGGTCTGCTCTCATCATAAGCTTTAAGACTTGTTTAGCACGCTAACCCAGTAACAGGTAGGGAGTCTTTGGACGCAAAAAAAAACTTTAGGGATAAGGTGCATAGCTATCCTTTTAGTGTTTTCCTTCACCATTGAAAAAAGTAACGTTTTTTATTAACGTAGCTTTATAAAACCTGAGGTACATAGCAGGATTTGAATTTGGGAT
>DWDT01002305.1:0-13953 GCA_018245595.1 Microceris scylla | reverse complement strand
TTGCTTTAAAAAAGACAAAGTAAAGGTTCATTTTGACCAATATTGAAATACGGGCGTTGATTGTTTGCTTATTTATATAAATAGTAAGGCCGCTATTGAAAGTATTGATAAGTAAGTTAAGTATTATATGATGAATTTAAAAGAACAAATATTATTACTCACCATTAGATTTGAAAGATGTCGCATCAAATGACGGTGTGCGTAGGGGATGTTTTTCTTGCTTGAAAACACGGTCGGGGGCGAACGGCGCGGCCAGAGATACGGCGGGCAAGGAGTCACCGCGGGTCAGGGGCGGTCGTGGGTGCTCCTCTAGAAGCCGCTTCCCGGGCTCGTGGTGATTCTGATGGTCATCATCATCTAGCGGCCGCTTTAATGTAAGTCCGGGAGCTAAGCGAGCGCCACCGTGAGCAGGTAAATGAGCTAATGGCAAGTGAGCCAGTCTTCTGCCATCGAGTTCTTCACGGCGGTTGGTGTATTCCGCCAACAGGCCGGCTCCGGCCGTAGGCCGCGTGTGGTGTAAGGCAAATCCCGTAGTGGGTGCGTGGTGCGCTGGTGGTGCAGGCTGCCCTCTGGCTGCTGCTTCAGCCCCATTCTGGTGAGCCTCTAGTGGAGTTCGGTGAGCTCCTTTTGCGTGTGTTGGACCGCGACCCTCCTGAAATCCGTGGGCGCGTTTCAATTGTCTGGCCGTGTCCAACACTACCTCAATACGATCGGCACCTTCGTAGTTCACGCATCCGCGACACACCGCCTCGGAAAACTCATGCAACATCGCCCAGGGCATGCGGGGCAAATCGCACAAGTAGCAGTGCTGCCGCTTCTGCATCACCGACATCTCGCCGCCGGGGTTAGAACCGTGCGCGAGAGATCGGCACTCCTCTATCCTCTTATAAATTGTCACTAATTTACGTCACTCGAAAAGAGAGACACCGTCACCATGGTATACGGAGCACTGGTATCACACAAGTCGCGGACGCCGGTCAGGAAAAGTTAGAGGCACTCGCACAGGTAGCGGGTCGGGGAGAGACTGAACGCGCTGTGCGGCAAGTGGTCGCGGGGGGCGGGGCGGCGGCGGCCATTATCGAGCGGTGACGTCAGCGCGCGCAGCACGACGCGCCGAGGACGAGCCGTTAGCACAGAATAAAATAATAATAATCTTGCCTACAGAAGTCACAATACATAGTAAACGGCAAACTTTTTCTATTTTTTTTCTCATTCGACACAAGCAGTCAAACAAGCCACCTCATTGTAACTGATCACGGGTGAAAAACTAAAGTTATAATATAAAGTCCAACATATCAGAAAGTTTTGTCTAATACATTATTTCTCCCAAGGGATTGTCAGTTTTTGTTTAAGCAGTGGAACTTATGTCTTCAGTCTTCATCTGTCGTTGTAACGAATCAAATATTGTGGGATTCATTACATTTCGTTGACGGTCAATATATTTTTATGATTTTTGAGTATTTAGCTCAGATTGGGAGGGCGCAAGGGACTATATTCATAACTGCTGCGGCTGTGTTTAAATTTTGCATGTCACTGATCCTGAACACTGTGTATCTAGAATTTTAGACTTCAGAAGATAAATTGAGTTTATTTAATACAGTACAAAAGGGAAACAAAAAATAATTGAAAAATTCCGCCTAACAACGCAAATACAACGTTATAAAATCTAAAGTCATACCTAATAATGTATATTCGATAATTGGTTTATAACAATTCATATTTACGGTAAATTCTATTGTTTTTAGTATTTACCTAAATGGTTCGTGAAGAATATACATATAATCAACTTTGGTACAAGTATGTCATATATAATAAACATTGATATAATGACGCATACCATACATTTGCTTTATAGGTATAAAAAGGGTCAATGTGCTAGTATACTTACTCTACAAACACAATACTTTTGTGTGTGTACATAGTATGTGTAATTAAACATTGGTCTTTATTTTATAAAAACGAGTGTAGTGACAAACTTTCCACGGTCAGTTCGTAACCTAAAATAGAACAAGTCAATACGACATCCACCTACTCAGGGAATAGTATGTATTCGTACAATAATAAGAAACCTAACTTAATAGCTTAGAAACTATTATAATGAAAAACAATAGCATCTGATTGGACGCGCAAAATGTCACACGAAATGTTGCGTCGGTGTGCTTGCGAGCTGCATGCAATCTGAATGGTTTTATGCCGTCGGGGCGTTTATTCTTTGACCGTGGTACGTTGCGATGTACTGGAGGTACTTAACTTCTACCTACGCAGTGACGGACGCCTGCCGTTAGCCCGACGCGGATGCGCCCCACCCAGCCCCGCCGACACCTTGCACGCTTATCGCACGATAACGAACCCGACACATGCACGAGTCGCATCCAGCAGATGCACTCGCCAACCCTCGTGTTTGTTATTGATTGTGAACTTCTACAATTGTTTCATTGTACTCCCTAGATATATTTCAAGGAAGTTAAATTATCAGAATGTGGTCCCAATTTAAATTCAAAATGTGTTCCCGTTGTACATGCCAAAGCGGCAATTTCGTAATAATCGTTCGGTACATAATAATACATTGAAAAAATGACGGTAGAATGAATGACATAAACAAAAACTGATTCACGCATCGTAGGATATTGCTTATATGTGTATATAGGTGTTTTCCACAATCGACAAAGAGATTGAACTGACTAAGCAAACTATAAACAGTACTCAATGAGCAATCAGATTCAGAAATGATGTATGATGTATTAGATTAGTGTTAACCGTACTGTCGCGACAAACAAATGACCGAATATCCAATAGGTAAAAGTAATGAAAGGTGGTCATAGCAAGAAATGAATCACGTCCTCGCAGCAGTCGTCACACATTCGATCCGACCATGAATTCCGCTAAGAGAGCCGATATTATTCAACGAAAGTAAACAGCTGCCGTTGTAGAATAACAATTAGAGCTAACGCGTATAACCGACGTGCTCGATGCATTAAATTTCAATCTATTCTCGCTCGGTTTCCTTTCGGACGGTTGCATTCTAACTTATTATCGAGCAACACGAACGCGAACGGATCCGGTTGGGAGACAGGAGTGGGGGAATGCGACCGGTATGGCGGCCATCTTGAGACGTGACGTCACGTGACGAGTCAGCCGAGCGTGCGGTGCGGCAACGTCGCCCGCCGATCACTCCGTGGAGCGGGTTGCTGCTCATTTCTGTTGTGCTATAATAATAATAAAGCCGCCTCATCGTTTTTTGTATGCGAACGAAGATTGGGAAAAAACAGTTACGCGGCCAGGTAAACGAAGATGACGATGCGACCGTGTCCACGGGTACTACCACTCCACGAGACATTATCAGCTTTTTTCCACTTGTTGGATTGCGCTCCTTTTAATATTATCATATTACTATTAGATTAATACTGTTGCTATCAGTTCATGTTTACAGGATTTCGACATCTTAGTGTTACAGACCTGCTCTCAGTAGTGGCCCTAAAAAACCTAATATACAAAAATCTAAGGAAGAATTGACGAAACGGTTCAAAACATACATACATAGATGTAATACGAAACGGTTCATTAATTCTGTCTAACAAATTAATACAATCCCAAGACGAACATACAGAAGACCCATTACCTACTGGTTTCACATTGAAAACTTGTTTTAAGATAATTTTGGAAAATAATCATTTGTAGTGTCATCGTGCCAACTATAGTTTTTAAGATGTTCGGAAGACAACCTAAATTTCAAGATCACTCCAACGACCAAACTTTCAAGTAGTACATGTCATAGATTGATGATATGCTATGTACTATTGTAAATGAACAAAGATGACTTGCTATAAATCTAAATGCGTAAAATCTAATTCGTCAAAAGCTACCCAACTAGCAGCTTAGTTCATAAGCTTAGAAAAAGTTCAAAAACCAAAATCATAATCCAGTTACTCATTCGCGACGAAGTAAAACGAATTGCATTACTTGATTGCGAGCCAAGTCAGCAAAACCCTGTCCACTTTCCGTTTTCGTGATTGACGCCAGGATTTTTCTGTCGTTTCAATGAAATTAATCTGACTACCGTGCGCTAATATTGAATTTGCAACTGTTCCTTATATAACATTTACAAAAAATTTTTAATTATTGAAACTGAAATGAAAACGGACAAATGAAAAATAAAAGAATCGTCGCGATTGTTTTCTTTAGATTTTGATGATCGTATGACTTTGGTGTATGTAATTACATACTAATTGTGTGTACCTTATGATTATATAAACGTTTTAAATTTTATAATAGTTTCACTCTACATAAAAGTATTGAACGTATTGACTTTTCTTCTCGGCCATTCCCTCTGTAGTGTTGTGTAGGTAGGAAATAGGGGAGACAAAATTACTAGCTTACTCGACATTATATTAATATACTTAGATGATGATAAAATTGTTTGTAAAATATTTGCACCAGATCGGTTCATAAAGTGAGTAAATACTCCAAATTTTTGTCATTTCCGTTGTTGTTGGAGAAAATAGCTGCATACAACATATTTACATGATATGGCGGAACATTTTATATATTAAGACAGATCATGATATATTACAACAGAGTAACATAATAACAATGTAAAACATTGATATTTTGTGTGCGTCATCATCCATCACTTGGATATTATGCAGAAGACCTGTTCTGCGAAGCATTTCTGTCCGCATCGATAAAATTTTAAATTCAGCAATAAAATTCAAAAACACGGTGTCCTTCGCTACTGTTTAATCTATTCCAACTATTATATAAATACGATGAACTCGACACGTGCGAATGATATTACATTTGTATAAGCAAACGTCTGCCAACCCGCAGTTGCGTGGCAGACTGTGGCCTCAACTGTCTCATTCTAAGAAGAGACCCGTGTCCATGAATGGAAAAATAAAGAGTTGATGGTGATGTACTATATAAGCGTATCGCTTAAGTTTTGTTATATACATAATTCTTTTACAATATGAACACAAATATTAAAGCTGGATTAATTCTCACATAGCAATACGGGTCATCCTATTCGTATTATGTTTATTTTCTTGTGAAAAATTTAAATAGGAACTAGTAGAAATATGTAGCTTGCATAAATATAGCCGAAGCTGACGAAATCTCCTTGAAACCTATTCTCGACTAACACAACCAAAAAAATTTCGCTGTTGGAAACTGAATATTACGCTGGCACAGTCAAAAAACCAAAATACTGGTTGATGAAACCTATGCCATGTTAAGCATCACAGCATTTACGCGATCTCAGCATCTTGACGAAGTCCAGCCCAAAACGTATACAACAAAGATCAAAATTACGATGAAAAAATATGGACAACGAATCCTTTCACGACTACAAATATAACAGAAAATGAGACATACAAAAACAAAGTACATAATGCATTTATTTGAGATATGTAGTGATTGAGCCTTGGGTGTGCCAGTCGTGCTGATACCAGATTGGTGTAGTTAGGCTTATAGTCTATGGCTGAGGCAGGGCGCATGCGCGGCTCTCACCCTCGCTCTACCGAACCCCTACTCCCTCAGACGCGAAATCTATGCACGTGCAATGTTTACTTACATCTATCTGTACAGTGGGAAGATCTACTCATTATCGGTGAAAAGAACAAAGGAACACTAGTTAGGTACAATTAAATACTTTAATAATTTATTTTACTCTGTATCTACTGTGGTGGGTATAATTGTTTAAATAAAATATTACTTTTTTCAATTATTCGTGTTGAAAAATGTTGAAATATTCACAATACCGTACGACATTTTGTAACTATAGACAATAATTGTATAAATGTTCTATAATCCTAATAATAGTCCTGTATTCGCCTGTCATTCCCGAAGAGGTAGACAGAGTATTGTAATACACCCCCACGTTTCACCAGTTACGTTTACGTCCCATGGAATAGGTGGTGAGCCTTTTGCCATACAACAGGCACAGATCTAGACTTCGAATCTCTACTAGACATTCTAAATTAGAAAAATCTAATAGTACCCGACCCGGATTTGACCCTAGGACCTCCCAATCGGCAGTCATGCTTGCAACCCCTGGACCAACGAGGCAGTCAAGTATATTAATGGTAGGGTTTCCATTCTACTATTTAGCAACCATCATTATTGAATAAATTAATAAGCATATATGTATATAATGCTGCTGTACCCCTGAATGCCCGTACCAAAGCTTGTTCTACATACTTGACGGAGTGTGTTAATACCTGCTGCAATTTCTAACGAAGACATTAACAGAAGTTGTCATTGAAAAGGTACCGCTAAATGCCCTGGTCGCCGACGGGCGGCAACGTAGGCTATGCGAGAAGGTATGTTCTGCAGTCTCCAACCCGCACGTCCAGTGTGGAGATTACAAGCAAAAACACCCTTTAGGGAGACCTACATCCAGCAGTAGACTAAGAAAGGTTGATGATGTATACATATATATTAATGAAATAATTTTCGAAGCGGTATCTACATTAAATCTGGAAAACCACATCGCCGATCACACAACGGTATGATTACTATTATTATTGTCTCGTTTAAGATCAGATGTCCATATGTGATGTCGCAAAATGTTTATTTCATTTTTATTTATTAGCAGACGGCGCCAAGAAAAAACGTTCTGCCATATGTTGAAATTATTATAGATATAACACGTAACCAGATTGAGCAAACGTTTCTGGCTAGTCACAAACATGAGCTATGATATTATACTTGTAGTACTGTAACTACAGTTATTGGTTTATCTTTACAAATCCGTGGCTTGGTGTCTTCTGTACGAGATAAAAGTGATTTATATTCAGCTTAGATTTAATAGCACTCTTGATTTCTAGTCTTGTAACCCTAATTTTATTGCTCCAGACGTACGTGTAATAAAACGGCTGGAATGTATTTTTTTCTGTTCTCGAAATATTCTTACATGAATGTTTTTTGTTTTCGTCATAAAATTGTACGTGTTGATATTTTATGGCACATAACCCAGTCAAACATAATATAACATACGCCTGCATTTTCCCGAAGGGGTAGACAGAGAAGAGTGGTATACTCCCATGATTCACCAGTTACGTTTTACATGCCAACTTGAAACACAAGGTGAGAGTCAATACATGTCCAAACAGACCAAATACATAGTTGAAATAATAGGAATTTATTATAAAAATTTACATTTACCTGTTTTTCGTACAATATTTTTGTTTTTCATTTATAAAATAACAGAAACCGGCAATTAGCGACTTGTTTTTAGTCCCCTCCACAAATAACCGTTAACCGGTACCAAATAATAATTACACTGACAGTAACTGAATAACAATTAAAATTCCACGTGGTCAATTTTGAGCGTCAAGTGATCATTTCGATATATGATGAACCCCTAAAATATTCTATCATATTGGTTCGTGAAAGGTTACTTTCTGTATTAAATACAGAAATACTTTAGTGCAGGCGATAAGTATAATATAGCTATATTTCTTGAAAGACATTAGTCACGGTAGAGCAATAATAATAATGTTTTATTATTTCACACAGAAAAGATAAAATTAAAACAAGTAAAAACAAAAAGTACCTACATAATATATAGCACTGAAAAAAGGAAGCGTTATACGTTGCTTATTTCAAATACCCATTAAATATATAAACTGCATGAATTCCTGGATTATGTAAGTTTACATCGTCTGCCTCGTTAATTCCTGAACGTTCCATATATTTAACAATCCCTTAACAAAATACACTTTTTTTAAAGGAAGGGATATATTTATAATTAATTATTAATAATTGAAAAACGTGTCTATACTTTTAAACTTATTTTCTTTTGCCTGTAGCGAGTAAATACTCGGGCGTAGATGACAAAACGGCTTCGTACAATATCTTATATCAACAAATATGTACCGATGTAGATGCAAGAGGTTCGAACAAGTTGGCCACAATGGCCACGGCGGTACCGTTAGCCGCATTTCGTATAATTACGGTGAGCGTCAGTGGCACTGACGTCACGCCGTAAAACCGGTCCGAACGAATAGAAAGGATGGTGGGTAGGGAGAGACGGCCGACCACCGTCGCATTTACCTAATTAACGTTGGCACTGCGTTTCCACGTCGAGCGGGGAAGGGTGGAGTTGCACACGATACGTTCAGTTATCGATCTCACCCTCCATGCCTGCCTTTAACATACATATACATATGTGTGTATCTAGCTGGCCATCATTCCGTGACACGTCAAGGACACTACAGGTTCATGGTGTATGGAACTATAAAATTGGCCAGAGTTGATGTATAAATATTAAATATTTCTATAGATAATAGACTTAATCGCAGTGACATATCTCTCTGGTCAAATTCTGGCCAAATCTGGCCAACATGACTGAATGGCACTAATTAATAAATTAATATTGTAATATAATACCTTATGTGATATATAGATAGAAGACGTAGTTACTTATTCGTTAGTAGAGATTATTCACACAGATACAGTAAATAGAAACAACGAACTTTTTAAAGCTATACCTTAAAAGCTTATCGTTTAAAAGGTACTCTTTCCTAACAATCCAAAAATAATTCTAAAAAATTATAAAGAATTAAAAGAGAAATGATCTACTAAGCGCAATAATGTACATACAATGTAAGAAAAATGAGGGCAACAATATCTACCGAAGATCTAAAATAAACAATAAATACTGCCTAGACATTTTTATAATTTCGAATAAATCGTAATATTACAATCATAGGAAGATATCTAGCAAAATGTCAATATCCATTATCAATAGAGAACACAATCAATACTGGACGAAGATTCTGAGCTAGGTATGCACATAACGTACATATGAGGGAGACAAAAGCGAACATTGACTGCATTGGACCGAACCCACACAGCTGCGAGGCATCAGACAGTGCTATGGGTGCTATAGATATATGCATCGACGGCGATAATTTGCGAGGGGTGGCGATTTCTACTTCCTCATTATGGAGAGGATTGGAGTGGGTCCACCCCGGCAATTTCCATTTCGAACGAACCGAAAGTTATAACTGACTGCGCAGATTGATAGAGATACACCTGACTTGATAGCGCCAATGTAAATGTTAATTTGGAATTGAAAATTTGGTCATTCTCACATGTTATGATGATTGGCAACACGAGATTTGGTGTAGATAATAAAAATTAAAAAAAAAAAGTGAAATTATTACATTTAAATTTTTTTAAAACACGAGAGCTTTAAATATTTTTTTGTTGGTAACGAAATAATTTAAAAAAAATGTACTCATAGGTGAATTAAACACGCTAATGCATTTGTATGTCGGAAGCTCGTAGACATTATGTATTTATACATAATGTGAATACAGATTGAATTTCTTTAAAATTGTGTGTACCTATAATACTGTGTGTACCTATAAAAATGGCTTTTTTATAGGTACACACAGTTTTATATTTTTTTTTGCATTTCCTCATTGACTATAGTCAATACTCAATAACCATAGTCTTGCTCGATTTTCAACCACTGATCGAACAACGAAACAACCTAACTGTACGTGAATATATCAGTTCACAGTCCGACGAACAGGTTTTCCTTAAACCGTATATATGTAGATATACGACAACGGACGTAGAGGGGTGAGGGTAAGGCTGCACAAAATCCATCGATACAAGCAGATATACGTATATGTATGATATATTGGGGGGTGAATAGGGACGCGGCGTGGTCCAGTGCGACGCCCGGTCACGTATAATGTGTCGATCGATAGCGGGCGCCGCGGGACGCATGCGTCGGCCCTCGCCCTAACACGTGTCAATGTTTATTTACGTTCCCCGCACGTACAGCGGGTGAAAAGCACAAACACTTGCAAACTGTATTAGCGAACCGTCCACGACCGAATCTGTTTATATGGCCGTGCGGGTCCAAGCTTTGAAAGACTTGCGAATTCCTATCCGAATGATGTATATTACTTATTGTACAATTGGATGTTTTAAAATTGAACGTATTCATTTCGATGAGTATTTAATTGTATGACGTTGGCCAAACAGAAGATAATACAAATGAATTTCTAATTTCAAGTCAATTTGACAATTACTATTTTGTAGTATACCAGTGTTAGGAATACAGTAGTTGTGGCAAGAAAGTGACGCTTTTATATGGTAAATTTGATTTTAAATGATTGCTAAATAAATGTAAACACAGGTTCATACTGGACTTTATTCCTTAAGCTAATTGGTACTTAGGTATCGATCGTGCTTAGGTATCGAACTATTGTAAAGATGGACAACATTGACCTTGACTGTGAAACGTTTAATAAAATTCCAATATACTATTCTGGGTCATATATTTATTATGCGTCTCTTATGACACATCTACACTTTGAAGCTTATAATATTTCTACGATATTCTTCATTGGAGAATCCCAAAATACTGTGGATTTCGAAGTTATTTTACTTCTCATTGTAATGCTAACAACTCATGAAATTAAAGCGAAATTTCACCCACTTTAACATTGAACAGCTGATTGCGTGTACGTTATTCGAGTTCTACGAAATGGACCTGCTACATAAATATAAAAACTTGATTTTTCCTAACGAAAATCCACGCGTTGCGTATGACGTGCATACCTATCAGTTCTAACATATTGACACCATACTTTGCTTTTAATATATAAAAATGATAAAGTCGCCATTCGCAAAGCTTTGCGCCGCTTCCGTGTCACGGCCCACCCTTGAAACGTTATAAAACAAAATGGAATGCCGTGGTCGCTACCAAAACACGTTACATCATGTCGTGTTACATGAGCGCGATGGGGACGTGGTGGCGCGGGGAGGGGGTCGGGTATCGATCTGTGACGTCACGCGGGGGCGCTCCTCGTCCTGGCGCCCCACGGAAGGCAATTACCCGGGCGTAGCTTTTTATTTAGCTGTATTAAGTTCAGGGTGGTAATTTAACATGGGGATGAGATTCGTAATGGAACATGCGATACTACTACGCAGCGGGAGTATTTTCGTGTACATCTAAGTGCTTCAATTAGTATTAAACAAGTAACAAACGTAATACGGACGTAAAAAAGTTTTCTATGGGAAATATACGTAAACTAAGTCTATAATACAATTCATTAAAGTAATAGAATTTATGGCAGAACGCATGAATGAATGAGAGCGACCAAGATCCACCTATTTCTACTATGAGGGAGTCTGAAGTCTTCGTAAAGGGCGTACGTGTATGAACACAGTGATAAGTACAGAAGAAGCACTTCAGGTCTGAGAATTTAGATAGATACATATTTGGCATTTGGTGCTTTCTACCCATCCCGTAAAGGAGCAACTGTGACGATATAACAAAAAATTGAATCAGTACGATTATATCAGAGTTAAATAACAGGTCATAACTATAGTTGGAGTGTAATTGAACGACACAAATTCTAATTAATGCATATGATGCAACTGCCCTCTCGAGACGGGCGCCACCTCAAGCACGCTTTGATAAGCCACGAGGGTCGCGATCGACATAATCTCGCCTCAAGATGTTTATAGCGTTAGATAACATCGCTAATTATCATTATTAGCAGCTTATTGACTGCCTCGTTGGTCGAATGGCTACAAGAGCGACTTTTGATCGAGGGGTATTGGGTTCGAATCCCGGCTCGGGTACTGTTAGATTTTTCTGACTTTTCTAGTAGAAATTACTAGTAATGGCTCGAGGCCTCGGTTTGAGGGCTGTGTATGGCAATCCTCTGTCAAAATTTTGCTTATTGTAACACAAAAACTTCTGCCGCGAGCTCTACAAGAAGCTTTACTTCTACAAAAAGTTTTATTTCTGTACAGCTTCCGTTTTACCTGAGCTTCGTATACCTGATACGTAGGTAAATATATTTTATAAACAATTATACAATATATTTATTTTTTATACTCTGTAAAACTCTGTTAAAAGTTGTGCGTAAACAACAAAAATAGCGGGTCGATGATAAATAGTAACATATGTAACTGTAGAAATGGTATGCGTTATATTATTGTTACACTCATGTCTACTTCAGATACTAATAACTAATGTTTATGACAACTAATGTTTTCGACAACATTGTACAAAGTTGGAATAGTATATACATTTACAAAATCTAAATTAGTTTAAGCATTTTCATGCAATTGATTTATTGTAATATTCAACCGCGATTATAAATATTGATTACAAGTTTAATATCCAATAGACTTCTTCGTGATTATTTGTTGGCCTATGATTTTGAAAAATGAAACTGATGTTTAACTGATTCATGCCATCACCGAATTTATTACGATTCTAACAATTCGCACGTGTAATTCTAGAATACTTAAGTGGTTTCGTGCTAAGGACGAAACTACCTTCATAAGTGTAAAAAGGCATTATGAGATGACTACGCTTCGATAACTTACTTATTCTTCATTTTGTACAACAGCTGTTTAAGAACGGCGCGTGTAATGCTGCATGGCAACTCTATTTCCCAGGTGTTGATAAACACTTATTAGTTCCTACAAGCTATGTATTGAACTAAAACATGCGGGTACGTCGTTCAGCGAGTTAGTTTAGTCGGTTTGCAATACTCGCAGTAATTTTAAACTGACTGAAAATCTTGTTACCAGATTATAATAATAGGAATAACTAACAGTTCTATTCTAGGACAAACTGACAGTCCTGTTGGAAATGGGTATTTGCCTCTATTGGTGATAGTGTTCAGTTGTGACTGTGGCATGTTTATCTGGTACAGATATAAAAATACATGCTTATTTGTTGTAAGAGCCCTAATTTGTATGTTTTACAACACAAGAATGAATACTCTTCATAACATTTGCGGGGCCTTACGTAACAGGAGCGCATTGTGCTTATAAATTAATCGGGACGCGGTGCCCGAGATCGTGATGCTGATATTCCGCATTTCGTATACGATTCTAGACCTATCGTAACGTGGCGCGTCGGCGAGTCGTTTACCTCGCGTCGCGCTGACGTGGGCGCGCGGCGCTATCGAGCGGCTGGCCGCGCATGCGCCGCGCGGCCGCACGCGACCCCACAGCCAACGGGCGCTGAAGCCGCGTCATTGTCACAGCTCAATAAAATTTGACGTGTACCATCGTTATATCTACATTACGCACGGAAGAATTTCGCTGACCTTTTGTTCGCGGATACCAAAGCACTTTCGCGAGTACGATATTGGTTTTCGGGTCATTGATAGGCGTTTTTGTGTTCTACGTTCGATCCAGCAAACTATTACAGTAGTTCGAGTAGCAACCAACGTAATATGTTTCTTAATAAGAAGTACCTAAATGCATAACCAGTATCTTTCAAATTCAAGAACAGATTAAGTTGGCCAGCTTTATCATGGGTTTAAAAAAAATATTGTTTGCCACAATATTTTGATACCAACGTCGTTTAAATGTGTATAAATAGATAGGTACTTCACCTTCAGTCGGCAGATAGGCCGTTGGATATTGTTATTCGTGATTGTTTGCTGAATTTCAGCTTTCTGTTGTAACGCGAAATTCTTATCGTCGCTGATAAGGACTGATACCGTATCAGTCTCGCAATTAACATAACAACATGCACCTGTAAAATTTCACTCGATAATATTACCACAGTTCTTTATTATAGGTAATTTAATGATTAGAACATGTAGGTACATGCACAATAACTTAGGACTATCAAATAACGAAAGTAAATGGGCTTTTTCTAGCCATGAGTTGTCCATTTTGGATTCTTCTATGCACCACGTTAGGCGAGACCATGACTAAACACTAGCTTATCATAATCATTATTATCATCAGCCTACTCCCGTCCACTGCTGAACATAGGCCTCTCCAATGACACGCCACTGAGCTCGATCTTCAGCTTTTCGCTTCCAACCACTGCCAGCCACTTTTCATATAATGTTTATTGATGGCGGGGAAAACCGTTTGGCCAAATTTGATATTTTATACTTTATAGATTGATTGTCCTCTTCATTTCCCGGCCACGTGTGTAACCATTGC
>DWDT01002304.1:0-13958 GCA_018245595.1 Microceris scylla | reverse complement strand
TTACGCAAGAGGGGAGGAGCAGTATACGTAGCTTCGAGCGGCGGACGGGCGAGAGTCAGCCTCTGGAGCCCGTGGGATCTCCCGGGCCGCGACACTACGTTCCTACACATCAAAATCCCGGATTTTTTACGAAAAATCCCTAAAAGAACTGTTGTAAATTAAGAAAGTGGCTCAAAGAATTAAAATGAATTACGCGCGAATTCTTCGCGCTGTCAAATTCGAATTTGGAACTAGATACAGTTTTATTTGAGATCCGGCTAGTGTGCGAGAATTCGTTACCAAGACGTGTGTGATTTTAATTTGTCTCTGAGAAAATTTTTGTGTAAAAGATGATTGGTGAACAATTTTGATACTTGGTTTTAAAAATATTTTGAATAAGTCGTCTTATAAGAAAATTTAGCGCACTATGACGTTAATGGTAAGTTTTATTTATCATAATTAATACATTTAATTACAAGTTGAAAGTTAAAAATCATATATTAGCTGTGTTATTTCGGTCCTGTAAAAAATATTTCGTGGCAACTCGTCAATAAATTCATTCAATTATGTTAGTCAAGCTATAAAATTTTAACTTTATAACATATGGTTTGAATTCATCTCCCTTCACGATATAATTAGCCTTCTGCATTATTTGTAAACCATATTGATTGATTTAATGGCAATGCAAATAGGAATGTCACTACTTTAAATAATTTTATTTTATATTTTTCAATATAATTTGATTAATTTGCACCGTTGTTTTACAAATGACTCATGAAATAATAACATTTTATCAAAAGAAAATCTTTTTTCAACTATATATGTGACATGCTTTGTTATAAAGTGTGTAGTATCTATACAAAAATAATTACATACATAATAATTTACGTTTTATTTCTTATAAACTATATTTATTTAATGTAAAAATCGTAGTATTTTTGATTAAAATGGATTATCTGTGATTTTCTATCCGCACACAGTATTCATATAGTCTTAATTTAATACCTTGTAGATATAAAATACGATGTAAAAGAATTAGAAATCAATTAATAATGTATTATGTGTATTTCTTTTGAGAAAACTGTTTTCTAGTATCTGATCTAGGTATCGCAGGTTCAGCCTTTTGTGGTTACAATGAAGATGTGACTGTCCAGAATCTAAATTGTATGATACTCGTATCTCGGATGAAAATAATAATAATTATATTATTACATTACGCACTTTATTCCATACGAGGATATTGTGCCATGGTTACCATGGAAACGTATAACAAATAAATACACAAACATTCAGATCCCAAGTGGTATTTTCATGAAGTACATACGTGCTTAGCCTGGGTTCGAATACGAGACTCCGCGCCGTTTCAAGATAGCTAATGTACGTGTCAAACGGGTCAGTGGGTAAACTACATTGATATATCATCATCATCATCAGCCTACTCCTGTCCACTACTGGACATAGGCCTCTCCAATGGCCCGCCACTGAGCTCGATCTTCAGCTCTCCGCATCTAACAACTGCCAGTCACTTTGGGTACATTGTCGCTCCACCTAGTTGAAGGGCGTCCTACGCTACGTTTGCCAAGTCGTGGTCTGGATATATCAGTTATTATTTTTATTTTTCGGTAAATGTAACAAAGAAACATTAACGCTAGACCCTTTAAAAGCCAGCAAACAAAGGCAGTTACGGGCAGTTCCACACGAAACATTAATTGCTTAGGATTTAAAAGAGTTGGTTTACGAAGTATTATAGCTATCGTACCTTAAATTATAATTTTTATTACAAACATTTGAATTTCGTGACACTTGAACTAAAAATACTCTTACATTCGTGTAGTTATGCTATACTGTATACAAGACTGGGACTTGGCAAATGTAGTGTAGGACGCCCTCCAGCTAGGTGGAGTGACGATATACGCAAAGTGGCTGGCAGTGGTTGGATGCCACGAGCTGAAGATCCAGCTCAGTGGCGTGCCATTGGACAGGGCTATGTCCAACAGTGGACGGTGACAGACTGATAGTGTGTGTAAAATATTTAATCGATTTGGTATGAACAAACATATTAAAGGTTATTGAAATAAATGCTTCATTACATACTATTACGTGTAATATGTTACAATATTTGCATTCAATTAATACGTATACAATTATATTACGTAATTAAATAAATTAATTATTCAATGCAATATGTTATCAAATTAGTGACAACCAATATTGAAATTGACTTTTTATAACAAACAGCTCAGCTGTTTGTTTGTTAATGTTATGTTTGTTATCCATACCATGGATGATATTCAGGGTTAGGCTGAGAAGAATCAGGAAATAGAAATTCGTATGTCTTTCGACGTGAAAAGCTCTTTTATATTTCTTCGAATAGACCGAACCGAGCCCGCCGAACAAGAACGTCAATATGGGAATTCCTTGTAAGCCTAGGATTTGCCGTAATGTATGAACTGACCCAGTATCTGAGAAGTATGACCCTGCTAGCTGTTGCTGGCATCGTAAGAATACTTATTCAATACATTGCTTACAATTTAATCATATCTTGGTTGTCAGTTTTTCTTTTACATTTTGTTAGGCCAATCGATTTATATAGAAGGCTTTGAAGATTACTTTTGCGTATATGCGTATTAAATGAAGAGAAAAGCTCTGTATCCAACAATAGAACTATAAAAGGGTTGATGATGATTATAGGGTATTCCATGAATATTTCGAGTGAACGAAATTTCCATTCATCATCTCTATAAGTTTCTGTGTCATTGATACAAAGGGTAGCTATTATTTAAATAGGTACATTAATTGAAAGTTTAAATAATATTACGATGACTAAACAAGTCAATGTTTAGATTCAAAAATTGGGCACAGAATAAAAAAAAAAAATTGTAATTGCCCATTTGTCACCAATTTTATATAAGCTTTAAACGGATTAGCTTACGTGTGGGACTACCATGAAGAAACGTTTTAAGGTTTCGTTCCGGGCGATCGAGGTTACGGTATATTACGGCCAAAATTATGTGACATATTTCCCAAACATAAACTCATGGTATCCAGTAATGAAATGTCAAGGGAACGATGGGCCCGAAACCCTGCAACGCGGAAGGTATATGGCTTTGTGTTCCGTTGAGTAATCGTCGCGAGTTCTCCTCAAGTGCGTACATCTACTGGTGTATATATATGTATGTACATGCCATTTTAACTTCATGTACAACGAAATATTCGGGGTTTGAATAAAATTTAACATAGCGAGGCCATATTTTATTTTAAACGCGACATCACAATGGGTAACTCCAAGGGTCTCGTACCGTTACGCGACCCCGACGGGTTAGTTTTCTTTCGCACAGAACTACTTTAACCAGACATGTTTTAAAAGTTGCGAGTGTATCCCGATAAAATGTAACTTTCTAGGATACGACGCACTTATTCTTTGGGTTAGCCAGTTTACATAATATTATATTCAGCCATAAGTCACTTTCAGTGGATATGAAAACAAGATAGCGGTTTATGACTTCACTTTATTTTATCATTTCTAAATTTAAAAAAATTAAATTTATTGCATTAGCTATTGTAAAATTTAACGTAAAATTTGTAATAAAGTAATTACTATATTAAATAATAAATAGTTCGTTGTATAATATTGTATTTTATCAATAAATACCTTAAATACACTTCACATTCGACAACATGTGCTCTCTACCTACATCACAAGGGACCTGTAATGGTATAATAATAATAATTCTCCAACAAATCAATAGAATGTTAATCGTAAGAAATCAGGTAGGTACATATTTCTTATATAAGTAGTATACTTACACGTCACAAACGCTACCTTTACCTGAAATAGAAACGCTTTGTTTATCTGCATTTATAAATAATAATAATGTAAAGCAGATGCAAAGAATGATTGATTCGAAGTTACCGAGCTGTTTATCTTCAATAAACCAATCATAAATTTAATGTTGCCAGACTAGTATTCACGTCTGCAAATAATGTACAGTAGCTTTGACTAGAGCTCCAAATCTAGTTTAGTTCGTTGAATATTCGATACACTAGTTTAGTCTGATAGATATTGGCGGGTTTATGATAAATTAACACCTAAATTATATGTAATTTTTTTATATTTGTATTTATGACAGAAAATTGGTTGTATTTGTACTCATCAACCGATGTACATATAAATGTATTATTTAAATCACTATTATTAATAGCTATTGCTATTATATCGTCACGCTGGGTTTCTTACGGGGTTAGTAGAGAACACCGAGTGTTAAATATCTCTATTTTTACCTGATGTACTTCTTATAAATTCATCATTCTTTTCATACACGCACGCCTGTTTCGAAAATTTCAGACTTCTTTTCAGGCAGTTTGTAAACAGTTAGATCAAAATAAGTGAGTCTTGATCTCTCAAGATAGTCAATTTGCGTACAGACTCGATTTTTTTTATTATACTGATTAAAATACAAAAAACAACATGAAATTCACTTAAGGATAATATTTGGCTGGGTGCGGAATTTAATTCACGTCAGTGTATTGTAGGTGGTATGTACATGTAGCACAAAGTAAGTCTGGGTAAATAAGGCTCTCCTCAATGGTTTCACATTTTCTTAGTTACAGGGGCCTGGCACTAATTTACGGTGACACAGATAAACATATATTATTAAGAAAAATAATTAATTTATTCAAATCCAAAAAAATATCGTCTTGTTAAATCTTCACACAACTAATGATTAAGTAAGTATGACAGAGATAATTTATTAAAAAAATCCCACAAAGTCACCGATTCTCAGGACTGCTGTGGCCCTTTGCCCTTTTCATATGTTTAACAGTTTCTTTTAACATTTCAAAAATGAACAAATCTATACTAATAATGTAAAGCGGAAGAGTTTGTTTGACTGTTTGGTTGTTTGATTGTTTGAACGCGCTAACTCAGGAAATATTAGTCCGATTTGAAAAATTCTTTAAGTGTTAGATAGTTCATTTATTGAGGAAGGCTATAGGCTATATAACATCACGCTAAGATGAATAGGAGAGGAGCAGCAATAAACAATATTGCGACAACGGCAAAATTTAAAACTAAAAATATCGTATACATAGACGTACTTTAAATAAAGTTTCTTTGTATTAAAAACACTTTTATGTTTTCTTAATTGATTTCTAAATAAAAAATTCCACGCGGACGAAGTCGCGGACATAGCTAGTTTTATATAACACCAAATAGTTATCAAGGCAATTGAAGTTGAATATTAGCGGTTCTAAATTACGTCAGTTTCCGTAATATAACACGTCAGCAACAATACAGTTGGGTGTAACATCGCGCAACCCCCAAGACCTCGAGGCAGGCTCGTGATGTATGCGCCCCTTCGCGCATTGCGACGATTTATGTGTCTCCCCGCAAGATGGCGCTAATTTACATTTCAAAAATAGAAACAATGAGACGTACACATACCGGAAACTGTAGACCTTGCCTGCGTATATTTCCTGGCACATATAACCTAGAAGTCTTCAAAACAATGGTGAAGAGACATTTTCTAGGTTTGCGTGCTCCATTTTAGGATGCAACTGCGCCTACCATCAGATGAGATAGCGGCCAAGCGCTAGCTTATTACATTAATAAAAAACATGTGCTTTTATTTATTTTCCTTTATGTTGTGCAGTCCACATGGAAGGTTACCTGCAAACTTTAGAGTTAACTATAATGATTTTAAAGCGTGTGTAGTCTACCAACTCGCACTTGGACTTAATGTCGAACTATGACCTAACCCTTCTCATTGTGAGCCCGTATCACATAAGAAAAAGATGAAAGTTTTGATAATGATAATGAAAC
Source organism: Microceris scylla (assembly GCA_018245595.1). Taxonomy (NCBI): domain Eukaryota; kingdom Metazoa; phylum Arthropoda; class Insecta; order Lepidoptera; family Hesperiidae; genus Microceris; species Microceris scylla. The sequence continues at coordinate 8,158 of DWDT01002304.1, read as the reverse complement.
AAAGTTCATCACTTAGATGTCTATCTGTTGCTGAATCATTCTAAACCAGGATATGTCGAGCGATAAACTTGCATAGTAATGGTTATGCCCAATTAATCATCCATGCTTATTAGTATAATAAATGCGAAAGTAACTTCGGCTGACTGTACATGACGTTTTCAGGTCAGAGCCGCTTAATCGGTATTTTTGTAATTTACGATAAAAATAACCTAAGCACAGACAAAGGACACTTAGAATAGAATAAAATTAGAAGAAAAAAGATTATACGAGAAATACTTGTCATAAATCAACATAATTGAATTGACTATTAAAGTTTGTTTATGAAACAAAAACGGATAAACCCAGAAAAAGAACTTATGATACTTAGTCCGGTTTTGATCAAATCAGCCTAAAAATACTTAACTAATGTCGATAGCTTCTATTATCCGATTTAAATTTCCATACGAAATAACTTGCACGTTATAACCAATAACATGTATAAACAAATTTAGTTATTAAAACCATAGATGCAGTGACTATATTGCTGTTAAAGCAATCTGTTTCAGTAGGTATGTGCATAGCTGAGTCTATTTGATGGAAGTGATATCACCGTTGGCATAGCAATGAATATTCAACAACGTCATATTGTACCATCGTTGTTAGTGGACATAAAATCTAAAAAATGTTGATGAAATAAGAATAAATAAAAACTATTTCAACGGCATGTAAGTCATCCTTAATAAACAGTGCACTGAACTTTTTATTTCCATTAAAATATTCCATTTTTTTTAATAGAAGCATTGATAGCCCAGTGGTTTGAAAGTCAGCTTCTCATTCCAGAGGCCCTGGGTACGAATCCTAGCGCACACCTCTTTACAAAAATATGCGTTTTAAAATTGAATATCACTTACTATACATAACCGTGAAGGAAAACATCGTGAGATAGCCTACACATCTCGAGTCCTCAAAACAAAAAATTCTAAAATCAACAAACCTCCAATTGACCTGCGTAATGGATTAAAGCTTTAACTCTCTTATTCTAAGAGCACATCCGTGCCCAACAGTGGGTCGATATAAGAGAAGGAAACATTTGAATATCACGGCGAAATCAAACATGTTCGGTACGAAGGTGGTTTCTACCGGACCCACCAGAACCACCCAAATTAGAAAGGCATATTACCGTTAAATAAGAAATCAACTCCAACATAATTATTACTGTGTTGCCTCAATTGTATTTCTTTCTAATAACAAAAGACCTATGAAGGAGGATGAATTTAGAACTTCACACATCCAACAACCTCACGAAGAAATTATTACGTTACAAGACTAAAAGTACGAAGTACCAATTTGTTACGGCCCACGCGGCCTGTTGTACTTATGAGTAAAGACTAACAATTTACAGTGAGGTACCACATAAAGTACTTTTCTTTGTTAGATAACAGTAGATAACGATACTTGCTAAGTACTGTTCAGATATTATACTAGTTCTTCTTTATTTATTGGAAATATCTAATACACTTTCTAAGGCTAACTTGATTTATATCTCTATCTTTCATCCATTATTTGCATCCACCCTTTGACACGCATAATACTTTCAATGAAAATCGACGACAGATCAAATATCGTTGATAAAATAAAACCATTACAATTCATTTTGAAATGTTTGTTTATTCATACATTTTTCAATTTGTCTTTTTTAGTGCACATCGCGTCCAAACGAATGGCCGGCCGCTGATGTACTTTTAATAAATGCATCGCATCGTATTTAGGGCAATATTAACTTTTCATTTTATTGCAACAAACGCACCCAATCAAAAGATACACGAATTTAAAATGCCGAAATGTTCAGTAGATCCTACTACTTCTACTATTCCTTGATTGATTTTAGTAGCACTAATACTGTACCTATTTTTAATCTGAACCTATTATATTCCTGTTTCTAGTATGTGGCTGGAAAAACAGGGATGACTCAACATTGAACTTTGCAACTAAGCTTAGTAGAAAGAACCACGTATGGCTATGTTATTTATGTGATATTAGTAATTGCCATTCAATAGCCTACGCAAAACCGTATCAAAGGTCTTCAGAATAGTTTCCGACTTCTTTCGGCTGACGGGATAGGCCCAATCCTACAACTATGCAACAATGGAGCTCATTAGAAATCTGACGGGCCTTACTTTTGATTTCTTAGTACTTTATTACTGATGTACAGTTTTCCTTACATTTTGTTTTCAGTAAGTATTATAACAATGGATATTTAGTCTTAAAACGGACATTTTTGTAAAAGCGTCTGCGCCAGGATTTGAACCCCCGGAGTGACAGACTTTACTTTAAACCATTATCACTGTACGGAGAAGAACAATAACAAACTTAAAAAGTATGTATTGCTATTGCTCCTGTTAGAATACTCGTAACTTTCTTCGCGTCTATTTTACCTCATTCATTTGGTTCTTCTTCGTTCTCTTTCACTTCAGGTACTGAAGATTGAACTTAACTTGGAAATCTTTAGCAGTTTTTTTAACCATTTGTTCAGGTATTTTTCAGAGTGTTTACTTTTCACCCATGTTAAAATTATTTTAATTATGCTTTCCTTGTGTAATTATTATATGCTCACCTAGTTTCTCCACCACCTATAAACTTCTCAGTCGCGTTAAAGACAAGTTAATCTCCTAAACCAATTTATTCATGTTTATTACTTGGCCAAAAGTTTTTCGTATTTTACTTAGCAACAGTTTTTGTCCCTCAATTTTCTCTTTCAATGAAGTTATTAAGTGATTCTGATGTTGACAGATAATTACCTAGCTTATGTAAAACATGTACAATTAACTTTGGAATAAGGTAAGCAGAGTAAGAGAAAAATAGAAAATTATTTCTACGGCTCTGAAATACTTTTGAATCGTGGGCTTGAATTCTAAATTGGGTATTATAAGGTTTTTCTAAATTAAATTCTCTAGTAGAAATTTCTAGTAGTGGTTCGACGTTTGAATCTGTGCCCGATATACTGCAATAGGCTCACTACCTATTCCATGGTGGCACGTAAACGTGTGAAGTCTGCCAACCCGCATTTGGCCAGCGTGTCAGATTATGGTCTTCACCCTCTCAATATGAGCGAAGACCCATATTCCAACAGTGGAATTATAGTAGGTCAATTATTATTATTTTTATATTATTACGTAAACGTACTCGTAATTGGTTAAAAGTCGAAGAGCACTACACTCCTCTGCCTATCACTTCGGGGATTTTACTTGTGATGTTATCCTGATGTTACGTAATTTACAGTATCCAATACTTTAATACTAAAATGTACTTTGAATAAGACACGGCAATCTTTATGAGAGCAAAATAAATGTTTCATCCTTAATATTCAATGGGCACAACCAAACCTTTGCGCTATAGTTCTGTGATCGCAGTTGAAGAAGGCACACTACAAACCACACTGCACCACCATACAATGGAAAACATACAAATAAGTCAAACCGTCGCAAGTCATTAACCACTCTTAAAATCACACAAATTGAAAAAATACTCCTGTTCAGAGTACTTTTCAAAACAGGAAAAAGATACTTGAAAATTTCAAGGAGCAGGTACTTGCGAGAGGACAAACCCCGTGTCAGAAGTACAAGCTCTTCAAAACTCAATGCAATATAATTATGCATTCAGAAGTGAATAACTTTTCTTATCCACGGTAACCTGGAAGAGATAAATGTTTGGGTAGACGGATACGACTCGTTACATCAACATGAGGAGGTTACCGATGTTTGCTTGCGCGCTTTGACTTGCGCAGTATCACGGTGAAGTTAGTTGTCAAAGTTAATTAGCATTGGGTGCGGTGAAGTATTCTGTTTTAGTTATTTAAAATCAATGTACTGTATTTCAATGAATCTACCATTATAATTGTTGTAATGATGGAGGAATAAATGATTTTGGAAATGTTAATAAAAAATCGCAAATGTAGTAAAATATGTTCTTGCTTAGGACGCCCTCCAGCTAAGTGGAGTGACGATATACGCAAATAAGCTGGCAGTGGTTGGATGCAAAGAGTTAAAGATCGAGCTCAGTAGCGTGCTATTGGAGAGGCCTATGCCCAGCAGTGGACGGGAATAGGCTGATGATGATGATGATGATGATTATGTTAATGATGATCATGATGATGATGATGGTCCTGGTTCAAGTTTAAGATAGTGTATGAGTTGCGATGATAATTTAATTGGTTTTTCTTAATCTTGAGAGTATAGTCCCCTCCACTTTAAAGCTGTGGTTGCAATCTCTTTTCCATTCTCCGGTTGCGCACGGCTCTCTCATACCAACAGAGGAAACCAATAGCATAAGTTTAACTGGACTAGCATGGTGGATGCTGCTCCAATGCAACTGAAATGTGGAAACACTTGTCAAAACTTTCTACTAATGGTCACTCATGCAAAAACTGACCATGTCTGATATCGCTTAACTAAAAAGATAGCTAGCTTGCTACCTACTACTGTGTCAGGGCTATCAGCACTTGAGCTCATCGGTTAGAACATCAATGCGTACATATCACTGGACAGACAGCTATCCGAATATTGCGTTACTGAAAGAATGGGAAGAGTCAGAAGAGAACAGAGTAACTATAAAGCTCTACCTGAGCTAGTTGCTATCTTGATAGGTTTCTCAAACGTCATCATACCATTAAACATCGATTGCTGTCATTTTACAACCCATGACATAACAATATTATAGTTAACATCTATCTGACTAAAATATATCAAAACGTAGTGGAATTTTCCATTTAAGGGGGTTGAGCAACATGTAATAGTTCATACAATAAATTCACAAAAACTTTATTTTATCGGAAATGAAATGGCACAATGCCACGGGCTACATTACCACTCCATACCAATCAATATGAAAAATGGAAATAAATTCAATTAATATCTAGCACAGTATTTCACTGTGGACTCCAATTGAGTATTTAATACTTTACACATAGCAAAAACCTCAACAGGGACGCTTTGAAGCACGTATCGGTTGTGTAATAAAAACAAGTAATATCTAAAAAACTATTTTTAATTAGTGATCTAATTAGTATGACGGCGAAAACTATTATAGAAACTTCATTAATTACGTCGGGACAAAAACAAAAAAATAATTAAAGCTATCGACGCTTCAAAATAAATTATTAATTAACGATTGAAAATTAATTATTGATTGATAAAACGAAAGCGGTTATAGAAGCTGTGCTCTGCGGTCCACAATCCGCAAGCCCAGCGTGGGGATTACGGGCATAAACCCCTTCTGCTTGAGAGAACCTGTCTCCTACCCAGACGGAAACAAGCTTATAATGAATAATTAAAAAGGTGCCAAAAGTTACCAGGGAACGAGCATTGGTCCGCGGATTTGCTCGAGTTGGAGTCGACATTGCAATACATTCCAAAAAGTTATACTTCTTTTGGTAAGCAAGAGCGTCAATGTAAAATTTTGAATGTATAACATCTAAGTCGACGAATTTTCATAAAATCTTTCAACCCCTGTTTGATCTACTTAGAGATGGAATTTCCAAAATTCCTTTCGTACTGCTCACTTATGTCATTGAAGGAACCTTTGTTCCAAATTTCATCTTTGTAGGCGCAGCGGTTTTTGCCGTGAGTAAATTAATCAGTCTCCCAATTTCCTCTTTTATATGTACATATATATAGTTATATACAAATATATAAGCCTGATGAATGTAGAAAAAGGACAGTAGGTCTGATAAAGACAACGATGTTTGGAAGAGGCCCGGCGTAAAGATATATATCAGTGTATGTAATTATATGAGTATGAATGTATAATACCCAAAAACACCGAACTTTACGGACTTATAATAATTCAATAATTGTTGACGGTAGGTCTGTAAAGACAGCGATATTTGGCAAACACGATTCTTTGCCAACCCCGGAAGGGGCCCGACGTAAAGATGTATATATCAGTGTATATAATTACATGAATTTATAATGCCGATGAACACCCTACATTAGAGACTTACCAAGCGCCAAATACAAGTTGTATTTATATGACAGTACTTGCAAAAACCGAGAACGCTCGGAGCCACGTAGCGTTGGCTTATTGAATCAAGGAATCTTGTTATCGCCAATGCCGGTTCCCCGATACGAATAGATACATCTAGAGTTAGCTACCAGACGGAACGGCGTGAAATGTCTGAAAAAATTCCCTTAATTACGTTAGCGTTAAATGCAAAAGTAAATTATTATGTGTCTCTATAGAAAAAAGTGAGAAAATATTGTCGGTAATCGCAAAGCTAGCTCACGGAGATTACACATCCGATGTACTAGTACATCTGATTACATTTACATCTACATTTTTTACTGTCCAGTCATAATATTACTTGTCGCTAATAGCTACAAATAAATGAGATATGTGTATGAAGTGATAGTTATAAGTGGCAATGGATACGCTTTGCCTACGCCGTAAGCGACCTGGCGTGATGATACACAGATCATAAAGTATTGTCAAACTTAATTGCGATCTTTTGAATATCGTGAACCATCACTATTTTCTTTATAGCTTAGCTAATCGTAAGTAATATAGATCCCCAATAGATTACAACAGCAAAAAGTATCAGGAGAAAAGAAACTTTAAAAAATATTGCTAATATTACAAATGAGAGACAAATTGCAGCCTCCTTAATCAAATCTCCGGACTTGGCAACGCCGCGGGAAGTTGCATTTCTGTGCTATTGACCGCATTAAACTTTGAGCTTAACTGATTGCTCGATCGTTCACATTTCTGTGGTATAAAACGAAGAATGCCATAAAAGGATCTACCTGCATGCAGGCGAACAGTGGAAACAGAAAAAATCCTTCAATTTTGTCGGCCTTTCTCTTCACCTTACAAAACATTGAAACAAAATTGGTATGGATTTCTAAATATGTCCGCTCCATACTTGAATTACTGGTAACTACATTTATATGCACATTTTCTATCCGAGAACCAAAATAATACAAATCTCATATTATTTTTACCAAATTGAACATAACTTTCCTAAACGCTTATAAAGAAAAGTCATATCATGTTGTTTAAATTTATATATGCACTTATAAATAATGCACATTATTATTAAAACGTTCTAGAACCATTTTAATTCCATTTACACGTACCGCATTATGGATAAATGACGTCATCTTAAGAGTACAGTGAAAAACACAATCTTATTAAATTATTTTAATATTTATATCAACTTGACCATTTCATTCCTTGCCTCTTTGCACCTTAACATCATCATCTTCTTCTTCATCATCCGCCTGTGTCCGTCCACTGCTGGACATAGACCTCTCCAATAGCACGCCACTGAGCTCGATCTTCAGCTCTTCGCATCCGACCACTGCCAGCCACTTTGCGTATATCGTCACTCCGCCTAGCTTCTATACTATATACTCATGTGGCTATATTTTCCACACATATAATCATGTATTTGAATGGTACGGTCTGAAATGCACTGTCATACTCAAACTATTTATTTAGAAAGATATAGTAATGTAAATAAGTACATTTCTATTTAAATTTTCATGTAACTTTAATACGTTTTGCATTTTCGCAGATGGCTGTATTAGTAAACAATTTTTGGAACAAATATTTATTTTTATTCGACGAATTAACGGGTAAGAATGGTCAACATGTTTGTGATGATTGTCAATCTTATCTATTCCTTATACTAACATTAAAACTTAACAAAAAAGGTAGGTATATGTGTAATACTACTATTAAATTTCTTTATTAATATTAGATTATAGACTTATAATAGATAGATTCCAAAAAAAATGTTCTGTATAATTTTTATAAGTCTGTGTCTGTGCGTTTGTACACGTTTACCTCGGAAACGGTTAAACCGATGTGGGTGTGGTTTTCACTGATACATTTTGGTGAACTTAAGTTAAAAATTAGTTGTTTTATTTCAATCGGTTCATAAATAAAAAAAAAGATGTCTTATAAAAAAACAACATTAAACCTTTATTAGAACACAATTGTAAAGTTTGTTAGACTGACACTTTGATGAATTAAAGTTTATAATATTGACTGACAGTAAGCAGTGATAGCCTAGTGGTTAAGAATTCAGCCCCTCACTCGGGGGATGCCGGGTTCAAACCCACGGCGCGCACCTCTTTACAAAAGTGCGTATTAAGTTTAAATATCACTTGCTATCATCTTA
>DWDT01002303.1:0-13958 GCA_018245595.1 Microceris scylla | reverse complement strand
CCTTACGAGAGGACAAAAGACCAGTAATGAAAATTGTGAATGACACAAATATATGGCAGCGACATATAGTCAGAAATTATTAGAGCTGTTTTAATGAACCTATATATTCTATAGAGCCATTTGTAAATATTGACAATAAATAATAATATGGTGGTGTGGGTAAATAAAAAGACAGGTAATTCCGAGATTGAGTCGCAGATAAGAACAGTTTAGTATTCACTCAACTCGACTCATGAACGATATTGAAGGGGCGATGGACTCAACGAGGCGTCTCTAGTGCCTCGATTGAGAGTCAAGAGTCAGTCAAGAGTAATGCAAGCTACTTACCCGCAGACGTTAAGCTTGCGTGTTTTATGTAGCTGGTGGAATAGCTACACGTTGGCTAATGTATAAATTTAAAAGGAATCAATTTTTCAATGGCGCAATTCTTTTTCACGAAATGCTAAATCCTCTCTTTTTACAAGATTTCAGTTTTTTTTTAAAATGTAGGAAATGAATACTTTATTGCGATATTATGAAATGTGTGAAGTTTTGTGTTTATAAAGTTGGTATTTTCAATTTATCTTGCTTCTCTTTCAATATTTATTATCGGTTTTCAACTTTTGCTTGACCTAGGATTTCTGAATGACTCTCATCTTCAGCCTATGACCAACATAATTCTGAAACATTGACTCACGTGTTTTTCTCATAGGTATGAAGATATAAATTTTTTTCTTGTAGTTATACCATCCATAAGATCAACCCTGTTTGATATTGTTTATCCGACTTACAGATTTTGAGATTACACAGAACTATAAACTGCGAAATTATGTTTATATCCTAAGTGTCATTATCAGCCTATCTTAGTCCACTGCTGGACAAAAGCCTCCAGGCTGGGCGTGCGGGTTCGAGATCGCAGGGCACAGCTTCTTGCACGGCCGACGCTGCTGCTCGTCGGCAGCCAGCCTGTCATACAAAAATAATATTTTGGAACTAGTAAAAAATATTCTATCAGTAAACAAGCAGTTGTAGTCAACCAAACGGATTCCTAACCAGAAACATGGGAATTTTTTTATACACATTACACTGTAATATTTCTTTGTATGTACATATCCAATAATAATATAAAATATATTATATATAAAATATCCAATAATAATATAAATAATGTTAATTTATAAATTAAATTAATATTATTTCGAACAAAGCATAAAATATTATCTGTTCATATGATAGAAACACACTGACACTTCATATTATGGATGTCATAAACAAAGACAAATAGACAGCTGCCAGTACCAGAACAAACTTACTAAATTACTTCGAGTAACTGCAGGGACGGGAATCGAACTCACCTACCATGTATTCAATTTTTGTTTCTGGAGAAATAGTCCCGGGGCACATTTCGATTCATATTTAGATTAATGGCACATTAGGTCATTTGTATTTCATAACAACTCTCGCAATTCCCATCTTGGCTCCACAATTTGCTCGGATAAGTGAGGACATTTCATTTGCATGCTCCAGTGGGATGAATTAACAATTCCCAATTAGTCCGGTATTACTTGCTGCCACTGCAATAAAAGATAAGTCTAGTGACATCGAATGTTTTTCGTAATTAAAAATGGTTGAACGCAGTGTTCATTTTGTTTTCGCAATGAAATTTGTATTTTCCAGGTATACTGTAATAATATAGTTTTTGAACTATCCTAACTATTGATTCCTATCATAATATAATCAAATTGACGCTGTACATTATTGGCTTTGTTCGGATCAAGTTCAGAGACCTTTGCTGACAAGGAACAACCCTCATGAATGAGAATTGGCTATTGCGTCTTGGCAGCTGCAGGATGTTTCTAGTATAATACATGCCAAGTTTATGGGACGTAAATGACCATAAGTGTATATAGTTACCTTGTAACATATAGACAAGGTTCGCGGATTTTCTGATGCCTAATTTGTTTGTGATTTGTTTGTTTGCGTATTGATTGATTTACGACACAATAAACACTACCCCGAAGAAGAAAAATGGACAGTAGCGGAAAGAACGATGACAAAAGAATTATTCGTCAAGGCTTTTAACCAATACGTATAATTGGGTCTGTTTTTCCGTCTGTCTGGTTTAAATGAGTCTTACAAAAATATGAGTTTGATGATTGAATCAGATTATGAAATAAAACAATGCAATAATGAACAGGAATATTAAAGTTGAATATTAATATAGGCTTTGTCAACTTAGGAATGTATCAATAATCAATCCCCAGACAATTGATGAAGGATATATTCCGAGTTCCGACGTAGATTTCAAATTGTAACGTCTTCCAGAATAACTTTTGTGTTGTATGTATATTGTATACAAGAAGCATTAAGTCGCGAAATGAAATTCTGGGATATTTTATTTATTGTTGTTACATAATTACGCTAGGTTCCTTGACCAGTAGATAGCACAGAGTTGTAAATATCTGTATTTTTAATAACGTTTCAGCAGTTATGTTTACGTCCTATGGAATAGGTGGTGAGCCTATTGGCATACACCGGGCACAGATACAGACTCTGAGTAAGAAATTATAAATTAGAAAAATCCCATAGTGGCGACCAGGGATTTGATCCTAGGACCTCCCGAACGGCAGTCGCGTATGCAACCACATGACCAACGAGGCAGGAAGGCAGGCAATATAATAGATATTCTTAAAATGCCATGTGTATATTTAAGAATGGTTTGTATATTTGATGACTTAATCAGAGTAGCTTTCAACGGTTCTTCAAACCACATGAGAACTTTAAGGTTCCACAAAAGCCGGTTTAGTACACTTTCAAGGCTTTTGGTAAACATATCGTAGTACAAGTTCCATACAACATAATTGTATGCAAAGCCGCTGCACGCCAATTATTTATAAAAACGATACGTACGATCCTAATTAAAAGTGTGAAATATCCAAATTCGAGTCATTTAAGTACGTCTTTAACACAATTTATGTCAACGTATAAATGAAGTCTGACTTTTGAATTTTTCTCCGTTATCTTTAAGTTTTATACTACTGCAAACGTATTCAGAGAGAGATAAAGATATCCAAAAACCAAAAAAAATGTAAAGCGATGTTCGTAGAAGATCGATATTCTCAATTCTCTTCAACATTTTTAAACATTGGCTTTGTTTGTCCACCAGGGAGACGACGATATTAAACAATCATTGTAATGACTAGTTTAATTCAGTTGTTGGATATCACTCGTATGCTTTGACAGGACACTAAAGAAGTTTTATTAGGTAATAATCTTACATGACACTATCATACCTATCAAAAGGTAGGATATTCTTCTAAGATTTCTTCTCAAAACAAAAAACAGAATTGTGACCTGCAAGTGTAAGAGTTTAAAATATTGTTACGTAAGACAAAATCTTGCCGTGAACCGAACAAAATATGTTTAAAACTCTTTTTGCGGCTGTTCCAGCACAAAATCCTTTCACGCCTCAAAGATCTGTTCTGAGCTCAAAAATGTTACCTCAAACAGAAATTGCAAGAGGCACGAAGAGAGTAATATGTTTCCGCCATGTTTAGTTTCCGGGTGCGCGGTGACGGGTGCGGACAGTTGCGGCTCTTGCTCAGCATACTGAAACGGGCTTGTAAATGTTTTTTACGTTTTACAGTTCTGAAATTCAGGTACTGCATAATTTGCTCTTTTAAGTTAACATTAACATCGTCATATTTTCTAAAAGCACACATTAAATTCTCCAGCTCTAGTAGCTATAGAATCTTTTTCACTTTGTTAAGTCACTAAATTACTTGTTTCTAACCTGACCGTGAGGTGGAACAGTTTTAATTTTGGGCCAATTTCATTTTCGTTTTCGCTCATTGGAATTTGTCTTTAGCGGGCTGGAAATAACCTGAAAAAATTCTACTTTTTACGATCAGTAAATTAGCATATTTTGAATTTCACACAGATTTGAACTTTATGGCAAAAATAGGTATTGTTTTATGTTAATATTAACCAAGAAACGGATGAAAAACTAGTAGACATGTCATAAACTAGAAAGCGATAATCCTAAGAGCAAGCCACGTACATTTCTCTATTTTTATTACATCTACGAGGATGGCACTACTCACATAATTCTTTCTGGAGGTAAATGTTCGGTTCAGTTTTTTACGTTCACGTGGGGATACTTCAAGGGTAATAGCCTCCAGTGAATCCATAATAATATTGTGAATGGGAAGGAGGGCTTTATCTGTTTGTGTATTTATGTTTCACTTCATCATTATGAAGCCATTGCTTAATCTATTGAAATATGCTTTTGTTTGTGTGTTTGTCTATTTGGGTGTTATGTTTCTGCGTAATCAAATCTTAACTAATTTCGTTAAGTTTTTCGGCCCGACTAGTGATAGACTTGATATATATAATCATATATACAAATACTCACTAAACATCTAATTAATTTCGATAATACTTAGCTAAAATAAACTTAGCTATAATAGCAATAGCTTAAACTTTGATGAAGTGTATAGGATGCATAGTAAATTTTTACTAGCACCTACCTAACTTGAGATGGCACTTTAAGACATCTCTCTTATTCCTTATTACTAGATGACGGTCATGCAACATTTTCCAGGCCTTTACAGTTTACCAACTCATAACGATTATTTATTATTAACTTCTGACAACCCTATAGTATATAATTGACAAACAACTTTTGGCAGAATATAGCGGTTGAAGCACCACATCTCTATTTTATTTTCCTGCTGGGTATGAATTGAAAGGAAAAATTCGTCTAGAAACCGTTTATTAATTTAAATTAACCACATGACTTTAACCACACGTTAATCCACATTTTTCTGTTATTCCACATTTTTTATAAAGATGAATAGTTATTGATGTTTGAAAAGAGTTTTTGGTATTATATATTTGTGGGAACCAATAGATCACTTCCGTATTCTTTCCAATTTCCGCGCAAAAGATAAAGTAAACTTCCACACAGACCGCAGAATTCAACTTCGATAACATTATCATTCCGTACCTCCCATTACGGTCTGTCAACGGGAGAGATACGAACAGTATATTTACAAATAGGATACTATGTCTCGTGTGCAATTTACAAGCCCGCATTGGGCAATGGGTCTTCGACTAACGGACAAGCTTCATATACGTCGAAAAAACTATAGTTGTGGGTCATTAAAAAGGTAAGCAGCCTTTTTTGCGTCTTTGTATTTTACGTCGATGGCGAGCTTATCCAACAATAAGCAATTAATAGCAATATATTTATTAATCACATATTTATATAATGTGTGACCTTTCTCTGACCATTCCGTCACGTCATGACTTTAAATGACCTTATATCACAAATTACACAATTACTTATCTTGCTTTGTTTTAAGTATTCACTAATTATTAAGCTAGTGACGTCTTTTTGTCCCATTGCTTCGATATTGTACTACTTTGCCAAACATTTTTGTTCGATGATATAACGATATTCCTAAATCTATACTAACAGCGCAATAATTAACACAAGTGATGTTTTGTTTAGGAAATATTTTATTCGCTAAACTTAGTTAATCGCTTGCGAACTGCCTGGTACTTTAAAATCGTTACACACCTTTGTCTCGCACATTTTCCACAATTTATAATCCGTTAACGTTGTTGGATTTTTCATGAATGTGCTATACAACGTTGAAATTATGCTCTTCATTAAGCGGTGTGTACGTCTCGCAAATATTCAGCTATGTCAGAATTTACAAACTTAAAGCGAAAAGTTTAAAAGGCTTTTGAGTTGTTTTTAATACCATACCATGTCTTATCGATATCTCAATTGATCTCAACTCATTTATGTGAATCAACATCGTACTTGAATACCCAATATTTCAAGCAATCCACAACAAAATTAGTTGTAACAACAAAATAGACTGCCTCGTTGGTCGAGTGGTTGTAAGCGCGACGGCCGATCGGGAGGTCCTGGATTCAAATCGCGGGTCGGGTACTATTGGCTTTTTCTAATTTAGAATTTCTAATAGTCACTCGGAGTCTGGATGTGTGCCTGGTGTATGGCAATAGGCTCACCACTTATTCCATTGTGGAACTTAAACGTAACTGGTGAAACGTGGGGGTGCACTACACTCCTCTGCCTACCCCTTCAGGGATTACAGGCGTGATGTTACGTAATAAAATAACATTGCTCGTACACTATTCAGGAATATTCTGCTTTAAACACGTGACAATCATATTAAGCGGAAACACAACTCCAGACGATATTTATGAGTGTCAATCCCCACTATAGGGCAAATTATCATTTCTCATTCGAATTTCGATCCTATACATTACGGTATTGTTAAGAACGAAAATTTTTTCAGACGAAGTATCATTGTACATGTAACAATTAATTATAAACCGCAGTTGATAGGACAAAACTTTGCAGTCTGGGATAATGTGTGAATAAACGCTTAATTACTCAGCCCCGGTAAGCATCTGGACAGTTGTCATTACCATATCTATCGTGGTGAGAATATCGTCTACGTGTTCAAGATATTTCATTTTCAATATAGTAATCTGAAATTTATCATCGATACAATTAGTAGAATCTTACTGTTTTAAATCATTTGCTGTGTTTATATGTAATTTGGCCTAATTTATTTCAATGTATATTTGCTAGTATCGAGGTTATAAGACAAACAGTAGGCCATTACGCTAAAAAGCTCAAAAAAAACTTTGTTTACCTATATACCAATTTAAAGACAAGGGTTTGATTGTGTTTGAATTTTTTAAAATAATTAGTGCAAACTTACTGAAGCTGGCATTTCGAAAATTATAGTTTGTGGCTCTTTTTAGTACATAGTTCGCGAGTTCATATAGCGCTTCGTAAACCTACATAAGATATTCATAAGTGTATGAGGATGAGAATAATTTCATTAGTTCCGTCTCTTATAAATTGTCTACAAGCAATTACATACCAACCGGCACCACAATTCCGAATACAATAACCAGTGTCTACATGGTGTAATATTCACTAGCTTTAAGCAAATATGTTGGCTCGTTTCTTATTCCTCGCATGTTGATATATGGATTTATAAGATTGGTTTTTCGCTAAGTCGTTATTTATATTCCATGCGACTTTCTCGAATGGTGTATGTGAAAAATTTCTTTAATCCGAAGATTTATTAAGCTGAGAGCATTGCCAAGTGCTTTGATGGATTTATTCTATTCGTTGCTGATGTTTTGATAAAGGGACTCAAATTTGCTAAAAAACTTTGATTTCATCTTTTATAACTTAGATTTCATTATTGACACAAAAGGTAGGATTTGGAAGTAAATATCGTTGTGAATAAAACTTTGGTGGAGCGCCATGTTAGGATAAGATAAGATGAAGTTTGTATACCGTCGTAACAACATACTGCTGAAATCTTAGAAATTAAAGATAAAGTTACAGTTAAAGTATCTTTTAACTTAGAAAAGCTTTTGCTTTAACGTATTCGTTGTACAGCGGCGTGCTCTAAAATTATTTGTGTGGACAGAAAAAAGTTTCAAATTCCAAAGCATTTGAAAGTTATGACTACAATTCGTAAGCTATTAAAAACGAATAAAGTATAAATTTTTTGGAACCTTATACGATAAAAAAGGGAGTACCAAAACAAAAACATAACTAACATAACATAGATATATCTATAACTCTGTTACAATGGATGAAAAAAATTTATAACCAAATAGCTGGACCTTTATGTGGTCGATCATCGAAAAACACCATTTAAATGTCGAGTATTTTTGGATGTTCAAAACGGAAGACATAAAACCGAAACAGAGTAAGTTATTGGACCAATATCTATGTAACAAAAGACCGGAACACAATGACCATACAGTAATGCCCTCGCATCACAATGGATAATAAATAGATAGTGAGATCCGACACTAGGTTGGCACGGAAAAATCGCTGCTTGTACAAAAAAATAGAACCGATGCGGCAGCGACAACTGGTCATATAAATCTCTAAAAAATAGAATTATGTACTTTCTGCACGTCCCACCAATCGTCTACATCGAAGGGCTGTTGAACTTAGACGTATTTTTATTATTTTTCTACGTTTCTTTAATTTAGATTTTGTTATTAATGTTAGTAGGCATTGCTTTGTGAAAATTCATTGTCATTACTACTTTGCACCTATCCTCAAGCTCAATTTACGCTGGGGTATATCTATAAGAAATCGGTGTGCCTATATTTGTCCTTCACAAGATGCAAAAATATGTAGAGATAAAATATAGGTATACCATCAAAAACCAGAAACCGAACAATATATTTATGTCGAAGATATTTTACTCATAATTTGATAAAACGTTGTCTTTTGTGTTGTGGTTAAATTATAGTACGTGAATTTGTTAAGGAGGCTAGACATATAAATCACGAATATGTCAAAACATGCTAACTAAACAAGGAAATAAGTATCCTCGATTGTAATAATAAAAAATCACGCTGAAAACATTTTGCAAGATAATGAAAAAAGTACGCGGCAAAACTAATGTTCTACATAAATTTCTGTTTTCTAGCAGCCTCCAAGTGTGACCTAAAGTAAGAGGTTACTTCGACTGCATAAAGCATTTTTCCATTATGCATAAAATAAGGACGAAAATACAAACGGTTTCATTTATACAAGCCAAACTGAATTCACTGTTGACAATTTTCTCCGGTCGGAAATCGGTAATTTTGTCACGCTCCGGCATTACGTTGTAGTGATTTCAAACACAATTTGCAAACGAAAAACAAGAAACGTTTACTTGGTTGTTGTATCTGAGATAATATCATTTTAAAATCCACCACGAAAGATCGCGAGGATCGTAGGAGCGAGAAATTTAATAAGGAAACCAAAATGTGTCATAAGTACAAAGGGTAATGCGAATACCGCCGGAATCACAATAACAACTTCCGCGGTTTGTCGTACCGTTAATGGTTAAACGTAAGACTTAAATTTTTCTTTTAATATACATGAATAAAAGTAAAATTTACATACTAGAAAATAAAGAGTAGTTGTAATAAACGACAATTGGAAAGTGACCTAAGGAGAGTTCAGCTGCGAAAATCCAATTGATGCGTACTTAAATTGTTATGCTCTGATTTGAACAGGCGACTAGTAAGTTGTTAAAACAAATGAACTCACTTAAGGTGACTTAATTTAGTATGTAGGAATAGTAACAAATCTTCAAGACGTGGTAAGCACGTGGTTCTTTTTTATATCCTATGCATTTTGAATGCAGGTTCTCATGGGTAGCAAGCGACCTCTTGCATTTTGTCGACCTGGCAATATATGTATAATATCAATTTTTATTTCTGTTGCTTCTTTCATATACCCCATACTTTTTCATATTCACCTAATCCATTTATTTTTGCTTTCTCCTCGCTTCCTACTCGTGCGTCATTGAGGATGATACAAGTCCCTCACGCATATGAAAAGATGTCTACGTGGCTTATGGTTAACAGGGATGAAAGATAAAAATGACACGCGCCGAAAACTTTTGATGTTAAATCGGGGTGATTTTTTCGCCTGTTATCCGACAAGTCAGGTAGATCTAATCTCGTTAGGCAAGCGTGGGGGAAATGTAAAATAGTGGTCGTAAGTTGCCCTGTCAACTCATGGAACCTAAAAGAATTGGGTTATGCCGTGTCCTCTAACCTTTTTTCGCTCCTTCAACTATGTAAAACTGATAGGGCACGATTTCTCTTCTTTATTGCAAGACCTTTTGTGTTTCACGCGATTTGCGATGACACTCAGCTCTGTATCATCATAGTCTTGTAATTTTTTGTATATATTGAGACGTTTATTTTAGTTATACTCAACTATTCTTATAGGATGTCACAACTCATTGCTTTGTTGGCAGCTGTCAGTGCTATATGACACTAACGTTCTCCAGTTTACAAATAAACATTGTCCATGTAGTTGTTTTCGTCTACCCGTTTAATTTAACTGTTTCGATTCAATAAAAATATTGCGCACTCGGTTTTATTGGCATCACCTGGTTTCGTATATTTTTTGTTGGCAAATTTGTTTTTCAGCTGTACAGTACGGGAGCTCCAAAATTCTGTTTTACGTAAATTTCCGTCCATTCCGCCGCAACGTGCACCTGTCTTGAGCTATTTCGCTGGAGGGGTTGCTGTTTCAGAAAGGGAAATATTCATTGTTCAATCTGTACAATGCCTCTGTAAATTATATTTTGATGTGTCTGTCAAGATATTTTAAGTACCTTACAAAGATAATGTAATGTACATTACCTTACCTTACATGTAATTTAATCTCCAATGTTTGAGTGGTGCAGAATGCCACTAGGCATTAAATTCAGCCTCCGTAATGCCTGCTTATGGTTTGCAATAATGAATAAATAAATGTAAGATAGATACATTTCCATATTAAATTAATTACTTGTTTAATTTAGTTAGTTGACGGTAAGAGAATAATGATAACGTTTTATCTAGTGGTCATCACTGCACAATCATTTTATAATAAGCCTCATTTTCGCTAGAAATCAGAAACTTACAACAGTAAGGATACATATGGATGAAAAGAAACTTGTAAACGCGTATTTGATATTGAGAGAACTGATATAAGGGCCAACGGACTTACCACATATAATACAATATTAAAGCAGAACGTAGCGTAAGGTCTGAATATATTTTGAGCGATACTCATAAAAAATTCATCACCTCCTACTGTAGCATTATTTGCTATTTGTGAGCTTTCGAATCGAGAATCCGAATCGACTGTTTCTTATTAGATCGTCTTCAAGATGGCTTCAATTGATTCCTTATGAATTGTGTGTGACGTTGCCCATCCAGTCATCATTGATTGAACTGTATTTACTCGGGCAAGCGATCTTGCGTGGCAATTGATTGAATTCGTAATGTCATTATTATGTATTCAATTTTCAATCGGTTTAGTTTATTGCGCTACTTGCTCGTTTATAATCATAGAACATTTCAAATTAAGAATTGTATAGCGTCATTATTAACAAGCAATCTGTGGTATTATTTTTAGCTGGATAATCTGCACTGATAGCTGTTTGAATTCGAAAAATATTTTTGGTAATTATACCTACATTCACGTCAGGTGCAGATATCAAACTTTCATTTTATCATAAAAAATAACATGAATAAAAATTATCGCTTCCATCAGCTTATTCCATAAGTATATGGTAATAATGGGGAGAAAACAGCTGAATGAAAAACCTTCGGCAGAGTAGATTGCATTTACACAGTATTTCGTTTTCATTTGGTGAAATCGTTTTCTCATTTACATCGGTTTCAATTTCATGCCTATTTGTTGCCCTCTCTCCGCGAAACTAATCAAATTTTGACAAGTTAATTGCTTGACATGGCAAAGTTTGTTGGCGATGTCTGTGCGGAGTCGTGTGCTAACTTTGTCGATGTGTCTGATCTCTCTTTATAGTCGACTATAAATTCAGTTTACAAAGCTCAACTCCTAAATTCTATTGTCTCTCCAACAAAGCACTCTTGAAAGTATTATATTATGAGACAGCGGATGCAAACTTCGTGGTTCTTATGGATGCTTATAACTGGGACATGCGGGGGTTATAAAATTATATGTTATTTTTGAACAATAGCCGTCCGTTCGTAGGGTCACGATGTTGGTTGTCGTGAGACGTTAACAACCGCGACTGGATTGAAGTTTACAATTTGATGAATACAATGAAAGTTCATTTTAGTAAAAGTAAAAGTTCATTTTAGTATCACATATCGCATCAGCAAAATCATATTTTTTCCACGGTCCTCTGTCTTACTGTGCCATTTGATTTGGAATGCAAGAACAAATATTGTATAATAGCGATAGATACTTAGTTAGTTTATTTTTTCTGTCCGTTATTCCTAAATAAAAGTTCTATCTTAGATTATTTTTTTAAGTTCTTAGTAATTCTTCTTTTCAAAGAAGATCTTTGTGTAACGGTGGAACGATAAGGAAATTGATTATAGTGATGATGACTTAATTTCTTTTACTCAAGTTTTATTCAAACTGACATATTAAGCCTATTTCGTGAATATACTGTTTGTTACCCTAAGAATTACTAAAGTTTCTTCGCTTTTTTTAATTTGACTCTCTAGTGTCGTCTGATGTTATTCTTATTAGCTGACATTGGGCATTCGCTCATGCAAAATATAGTACAATACAATACAATACAATATACTTTATTGCACACTAAGGTCTGTACAAAGAACACTAAACAATAGAAATAAAAAAAAAATTAAATAAAATATTTATATAGTATATGTCTGCTAGAACTTATATGAGATCCTTTAACTCCTGGCTCCATTTTCTTAAAAAGTTTCTGCCTAATAAAATTTTGTTAATAGTGCATTTTATTTGTAGAAACAGTCCATGTGTTAAGCTTAACTCCTATTGATTTTTAAGACTGAATTGCCGCATAAAGTAATGTGAATTTATTAGGTGCTCCTTCACATTTACTATTCTAATATGGCTGAGGCGTTATCTGGAATATATATGCATAAAAAGAAATAATGTTTTGATAGAATATCGCGCCTTTTTGTCCCCGAAGAGGGAGGCTGAGGAGTACAGTACTGTCCCAAGTTTCGCCATTTATGTTATACGTCCGACCATGGAATAGGGGCTTAATTTAAAAAAGTAAAATAATAAATATATAGAAAAAGTAAAATAATAGACATTTTAAATTATTAAATGCGTGAAAGACTGGTGTGAGTTCTAGAAACACATTAGCCACTGCTCCTCCGAAAATTGTGAATTCGAATACATATTTCAATATGTATTTTAATACTGATATTTATGAACAAAAAATTCATAAAATTATGAGTGTACGTAATTTTAGAGTTGAAGATTTTCATAGAAGAGTAGCTCAAATAATATAGCCGAACATCACGCTTCTCTATGACAACATACTAAATTAACAGAATCTTTTTAATTCCGACCTACAAATGAACTCATTGGTGAAATGTTACATTTTATTAATTATACCACCGGAGCGCAAAGACGAGAAAATTTTAAATTAGTTTCCGCAGGAATCTGCCTCTCCATGTTTACACCGTTACCCCTTGCCCAGAGAGCAGAGCGCGCGACGAGAACCGCGAAACGATGTAAAAGAGAGGATGTATGATGAATTATAAGCCGGATGTTTATGGACGCAGGTGTCTAGAGATACCAAGGTTTACCTTGGGTGCATCATCACGAAATATGTCAAGTGTGTGAAACTGGAGATAAATGAAGAGGGTAATGAATGTTGAAAAAGGCTTGCAGGTCTTTAAGGATAGAGATATTTGGTGTTAGCTCGTAAGGGACCTGCCGTGATGTTTATTATTATTAAGGTGACTTTTATTATTTTTTTTCGAGGATCTTTTTACTTACCAGTTATACATTTCGATCATAAATAGGTGTTCCTAAATTCTTCTTTTTATATGTATTATTTCTATATCAGATAGAACTTATTACAAGAAGATTCTAGAATATCAGAATTCCTTTACCTTATCATACTATCGTAATGCCTCGTTGGTCGAGTCTGGGATGTCACATCGATCGCACGTTGAGTATGAAGCCGTAGGTGGACTAAACTCGCGATCCGTACTAAACTGAAGGTGTACTACACCTGCATCCGATCCAGACTGACGTATGCGCCCTACGAGCCATCGTTGGGGCGGGCCGTTACGTCAGGAACGACGTCGTGGCGCGCGACCTGAACGTGTATACATTAGAGAGGTATGTGGCGATGTCGGCGCGACGTATGTACGCCCGCGCCGACAACGGACCACATTCCCATCTCCACGGGTTCGCGCCCCTACACGCTCGACCACCTGAAGGACGCCCGCTCCCGCGCGAACTTGTGAGGCTGGCGTCAACCTCCGAAGAGGAGGAAGACGATTAGGCCGGCAAGTAGGCGGGAACGCGGTATAGGCCTACCACCGCCGCCTGGCGGGGTGTTCACCACCTTGGGGCAGTTGTCCCCATGAGAACTGCTCGGGTAGAGAGGAAGTCCTCGAGG
>DWDT01002302.1:0-13960 GCA_018245595.1 Microceris scylla | reverse complement strand
TCCACTCCAGAACACGTCTGCTCCAGCGGCTATCGGTTCTGCGACAGATGTGACCAGTCCACTGCCACTTCAGCTTGTTAATCCTTTGGGCTATGTCGATAACTTTGGTTCTCTGTCGGATCGCCTCATTTCCGATGCGATCCTTCAGAGAGACGCCGAGCATAGCCCTTTCTATAGCTCGCTGAGCGACCTGAAATTGGTGGACCAGTCACACCAAAATGGCTGGCAGTGGTTGGATGCGAAGAGCGGAAGATCGAGCTCATTGGCGTGCCATTAGAGGCCTATGTTCAGCAGTGGACGGGAGTAGGCTGATGATGATGATGAAAGCAAAATATAAATAGATAGGTAAGAATTACTTCAATGTTATTTGTTCCCGGCATTTCATATAATAGTTATTTTGGAAATTTATAAATGTAATTCTCACAATGTTTATATAGAAATAAAATATGGTTACATAGATAAATTAAACTGAGATGGTCTAGCCGTAGTCCGGTCAAGTTTTTATTGTGGTCGTAATATAGGTCAGAACGCCTCATATGCTAAGGTCAGAAGGATGCAGGAAATTTATCTGTGCTCTCAGGGAGAGGACCTTTTTAATTTAAATTGAGCACCTCGTCGCTGCACCGGAGGGCTATTTCTCTAAGAGACCTCTGCAAAACCTCTTTATTGTGTTAACTTAAGGCCGCCGCCACAACTGGTGGACGGGTATGCAAATTTAAAATCTTGGAGATAAGTTTCTAGAAATTTCCAGAAGATATATCCTTGATTTGACTTTTAGTAATTGGGGTAAGTAGTTTCCGTGGTTCGTGTATTTAGGGAATTCAGTTTCCCCCATTTACCTACTATAAATAAGTTTTTGATATGGTCGTTTTGTAAGAAATTTGGTTGCCAGTAATATGTAAGTTATTTGTCATTGTCAATACTGTTAAATACTATGTGGTTTAATCAATGTATTGACACGTCAGTTCTCTGCTCTATTAGTCTCTACTGAGACTATTAGATAGACTCAATAAAAAAAACGCCTGTTTTTTAAATATGTGTTTTACATTATCTCACAGCGAATAAGTGTGTCCGCGCCCCAAAGCCAGCTAACCCTCACATGTGGACACAGCTTCTATTAAGCAAACACTATATTTCACCCTGTTTGACTCCACTCTGTTGTAGTTCCACGGACATAAATAATACCGTGTTTTACATTGTTTCAGCTCCGCCAAGGGTGAAATTGTGAGAAAATTTACGACACACACCAAAATGCCAACTAGATCCTTAACATATGAGTGTTATGTTCTAATAATTAAATCCCTTACACACTTTCCGACTGATGGACGATCTGAGAAATTTTTACTCTTACAGAAGTTATGGTGGAAATATACCAGTGCTAATGGAGGTTATATTATACGTTATTTCATCAAAAAGTGGGAGAAAGTGACTTCAAAGATATTAGTCTAAGTTATTAAACCGCTTGAACCGGAGATAAATTCTTAGTAATCCATATATACGTGTGAGAAATAATCTCATGAGCAAAAGATGCAAGCTAGTGCATAAGCAGCGAAACGTGGCACACAGGATTATGCAACCTTAGCCATATTGGGTAAAGGCTAAAATATTCAAAGGCGGGGATATACTCGCGTTGTTTGGCCTTGCCTGGCATATCCTTCAAACCAAACAGTGAGGGGAGTTAGAATATTGTTGAAAAAATGAGTGGAGACTGAAGACCAAAACCTGCTAGATAAAAGTAATGTTAGATCAACAAGTTGGTGCAGATACTATTTACAAATATGATCTAACCACTGTGGCCTTTACCCTACTCCTAAGAATAACCTACTCCTAAGACGAGACCCATATCCTATAGCGGAACGATAAAATGGTTATGATGATGATAAACCAGGGTTCATTCAAATGAACAAGTGACAATCTATCTGAAAGTTAAATAATGTTTTATTACGTGAAGATTTTATTAACTAAAATACATCTATCAAGTTTATACATACATAGAATGATCTACATGCAAATATACTCATAGCTCAGATGCGCTGGTTTAATCAAAGTACAATACCAATTACGTAACCCTGGATGCAATATGGGGATGGACTACTGGTTCTTTATAACATTTTGTTAAAAAGTCCATTTAATAAGTAGGTTGGCCAGCACGTCAAAATTTGTTGGTGCCATATGGGATGATTAAAAAGATAACAGCGAAAAGAGGTTTTTTAAAAAATAGGCTATAGTTGTAGGTGTATATATTTACGAATATGTTGTCACGCCTATGTCCTTTAGGACAGGCAGAGATTCCAACCAACTACGATGTTCACTAACATCCATTGCTTCTTCTATTCTTCTATTCTATAAGTACCTACCTTATATTATTATGACCGATATCATTATTTTACTTAGTGACATAAATTTCATCCTTTGAAATAAACATTATGTGAAAGTGAATTTCCTTTGTTTGTAACAAAATGGCAGCCAATTCTCTCATCAAAGTCGTTATACACTCTCGTATATGTATTTAAGGTACTCATAAATTAACTTTCTACGTACATTCACAGGAAAATTAATAATAAACATAAGTTTAAAATGAATAATCTAATTGGCGGTCTGCCAACCCGCACTTGGCCAGCGTGGCAGACTATGGCCTTAACCCACTCAATGTGAGAGGAGACCCGTATTTCAACAGTGGAATTATAATGGGTCGATTATAATATAATAATAATAATAATCTAGTAACATTTGTTCTTATATACTAGCCATAAATCTTTACGGAACAGCGAGTTTTCAGGATAACATAGCTGAGCTAGATCTAGTAATTACAGCACACTGTGTGGGGCTGCTCCTCGGAGGTTTGATTTAATTGGTGGTTTCGCCTCGTGTCTGCTAATAATGCACTCAGCCAGCACTGCTATTTATTAAGCCCTTGTTAAATCTGCACACCCATTTGTTTGGTTTTCTTATATTTTGTAACTATACTGTTGTTACATATTCCATTTACAAAACTTATAATAATCTGTTACGGCTGATTTGGGGAGTAGACGAAATTATGTTCAAGTTGCGAGAGAATTTTCATGTCATTTGCGACACTAATATATCTAGCAAAAAGGCAATGAGATTTTTCCTTATTACCTTAATATTTAACAAAAATATTTACATCCGTAGCAATGATATATGTATATTATATAAGTGTATAGCCTCTTTAATACATTACCAATTGGATAATTTTAATACCTGTGCAATTACGTTTTATTTATTACTTACGTCATCACGTGAGCGTCTATTATTTTAGTAGACCTCTTGGGAAATGCTTATGTCCAGCATTCCTTAAGAAGGCAGGTGGTTAT
Source organism: Microceris scylla (assembly GCA_018245595.1). NCBI lineage: Eukaryota > Metazoa > Arthropoda > Insecta > Lepidoptera > Hesperiidae > Microceris > Microceris scylla. The sequence goes on along the minus strand of DWDT01002302.1, from coordinate 10,625 downwards.
GACAGGATATAATTAGCAGAGACCCGAGTCTTGGGACACACTTTAGGAGCAGACTATTTTTATATATATGATAGTTACATTTAAACTGTATTAGATTAAATACTTAATACCTGTTATGTTAACTATATTGAAGAATTCATTTTAAACAAAAAGCGTAATTTAAAACGTGTAAATGTAAATTATTTGTAATTAGAGAATTCTTAAAGTACAATAACCTTTATAATATCAAAGTTTGATTTCCAGCGATTCATTACTATTTCAGTTCAGAGGCAAAAACGCCGGAGGGCTCCACCGCCCGCCTAACTTTAATTGACTTCCGAGATTTTTAATTACAAACTTAAGCAAAGACTAACTTTCGGTATACGACTTCACTTGCTTTGTAAAATATCCCTTTGTGTTTATTGCTATTGAATGCCATTATCCTGCAGGAAAAGGATTCGAGAAAGTATACAGAAATAATGTATTTTGTAACTAGAATATATCAGTTTATTACTTATACAAGAATATATTTTGTCGGGAGATGGATAAAAATCCTCTCAGACCGCGGTTTTTTTTTCTATATATAAACGCGTTTTCGATTATACTTAAAAAATATATAGAGTTGGGAAATTTTCTCAAAATTTTCTTCAAAGTAAAAAAAAAACTTTCATTCGCGAATATTAGAACAATTAAAGCAATTGATAGAAGTATATTCTTTTTAACCGATGTCTTGACAATGTGAAAACGAAACATTCCTATGTAATAATACTTCTAGTAATTTTAATTAGCATAATATTACATTTATGTATTTATGCGTCCTATTACTGGCCTCCATTTCTTCGATACTCCTGTGGGAAACGTAAAAGGAAAGCCAATTTTATGCTTTTTATGTACAGACACACATCGATCATAAATTTACATTACGATTCTAAGAAAAGATATACCGCGGACGACCCATAGAAGGTTCGAGATGAAAGATTTTACAATTGTAAAGGAAAAAGTTGATATTCTTATCCGACGGTCGAGCGGTCTTAACGAAGTTTTTGTTTGACTTCAGACACCGCTGACTTTAGTTTTTACATTCTGACTCGGAATTGTAATTCTGTGTGATTCGTGAATCCTACGTAAATTAGCACTTTGTAATTGTGTGCATATAAAAAATGCTTGGATTTTAACTATTTTAAAAAATTATGACTTGTCGTATTGGCAAAAAGTAAGTAATTGGTAAGGCGTGTCGTATTGGCAAAAAATAAAAAAAATAAAACTCCTAATCTGACAGACAAGGATTTAAGACACCCAAATCAAACAGACATAAGGAGCTAAGTTTAGGAAACTTTCAAATACTATGATACCATTTAATTCAATATTATTTAAATTTCCATCGTAAAGCATTACCATTATAAAAATTAAAATACAACAAATATAACAGTGAACAAAATAATCATCAAAACAAAAGATAGTTTTTGTTGCCAAAATTCGGAACAAAAGCATCAATGTCTGTTACGTTTTTCCGTTCTTTATTTGAAAGGACTCCTTTCTCGTAGAACGTAGCTGCAAGCGGCGCCGTGGCGTGGCTCTTTCGTTACGATCTTGTTTGTCACGAGGAGAAAGAATGCTCTTTAAACAGCCAAAGACTTTACAGCCGCAAGCCTTACCCCGTTTCCTCGTCTTTACTGGTTCCGCGTTTTCTCAACCGTAGAATTTCGACATTTATTTGTTTTATTTAATGATTTAGTACATTGAAAAATATATCAGAGAATTTTGTGTTGACGAAAATTATGTCTTTTTATTCGCATCTCTCTTACTTCGGACAACAGACTGCGTTAAGAATTACTTATTAAATATTTTTAAGTCTAAGATTACACAATCACATAAATAGTTATTTACGTACTATATGAATTTTTTATATGATCAAATTATGATGAGGGCGGTTGGGCTGTGCAAGGATGCACATTGTCCAATGACAATAAATAACCGATAACATTGAAAATGACATCGGAAGGGGTGACTGTGGAAAGCACCTTAATTTAAGTTGATAATATTACTTAAGCATATAAGTATATTACTTACACAAGCCAGTAGCATGTATGTTTCTAAAAATGTAAATATTTGTCTTACACTGTGAATATAAAATTCGACCTCTTAATCTTCGATTGTGTTGTGTTATATTTGGTAAGTTGACTGCCTCGATGCTGCGTGGTTGCCAGCGCGACTACTGATCAACGGGTATTGAGTTCAACTCCCGGGTACTATTGTATTTTTCTAACTTAGATTTTCTATTAGAATTTTTTTATATTTGCTCTAAATCTGTGTCTATGCCCGGTACATAGCCAAGAGCTCACCACCTAAACGTGGGAGTTTTCTTAACTCCATTACTTAGCCCATCGGGGATTACGGCGTGATGTTACGTTTTTAATAAAAAAACTTCGTCTAAAATGTAGTTGTTCGGCATGGTTTCCGAAACACTCCGGCAGCAGCATTACTCCGCTGAATTATTTCAGCACTTGAATTATATACAGATATTATTAGTCAACAACAATTCATAGTAAATATCATATTGTGAAGTCCAAGGAAAGGAACAAGAGTTATGGACAGTAGAACCGTCACGTCTTACCAAATTAATAATAACAAATAAATTACCAAGTTTATCACTTGGAGTTTATCAGCTATATTAATAGGTAGTATCTGCGAGACTGTCTGCACCCGCCACCCCCGACATCCTACCATAAAATCTGTAAACGCAATTAAGTCTAAACTTCACTTAACACATCGCTTCCTGGACATAGCCGGTGGTGGTATGCGCGCGACCCCAACCGTTCCGTGTTGACGATACGGACCATTTTCCAATGGGGCGGCTAAGTGGTAATTTTGCGCGAACACCCTTTGTTGTCTCGTGACTAGACGAGGGGAAGGGGGTTGCATTTTGTTTTATTTGCTCTGACGCGGCGCGAGTGTGTTTGTATCCGTGTTTGTGTGTGCAGGATCGATGCGTTACAGGGATGCACTTATAAGATTGTTGGCTTTTCAATTAGCTTAAATATTCTTTCCCTATAAGCTGCTTTAGTGAATCATTGTATTCGCTTTTCAATATTTAACTCAGCTATCTTCGTTCCACCTGGTTGTTGGTATTCATGTCAATAAAAATAAACTATAGTATTGTATAGGAATGTGACACGAAATCACATCTCTTCCCTCAAAGATCTACAATATTTTCGATGCTCCGACTTTTTCTTGAGGAAAATTTTGTGTTGTGTTTCAGTACATATTATTAGCATGTATAAAAGAGTACCTTCGATACAGAAAAAATTTATAAGTAGATTTTTCGAATCCACTATTTATTATTACTAATGTTTTCAATAATATTACGCAAAATAACCCACACACTATCCATACTAATATTATTAATGCGAAAGTTTGTCTATTTGTCTGTGTCCTCATCACGGCCAAACTGCTGAACCGATTGTGTTGAAATTTCATATAGAGATACTTGAGGGTCTTGGGATGAAAATAGGCTACTTTTTTTTCCCAAATTTTAATTGTTTTTTCAGGAATTTCATTGTTTTACGAATAGTTCGCCGAAAATGGGCTTCCTGAACGCTTACATGACGTGTGCTGGTTCAACCTTATGAGATACATAAAAATAATGTTGGACAAAAACATCGTCCTTTGAAAAACCTATAAAAAGTCTGCGACGGTAGGTATATGTTTATCTCTTAATATTGAGCCACAGTAACCATTTTAATATATTTAATTTATATTTATCGGCTTTATTGTTAATGTATATTCTCCAATTTGGTATTAATTCTTATCAAAATAAATGTAATAGTCATCTTTGGCATTTCATCTTGATTGAAATTCTACTTTACAGTACATCATTATAATAAATACTTTAGGAGATATCATAGATTTAAAATTACCCGCAACGAAAAATCCCACATAGAATGGGAAGCACGCGGGGAAGCGTCTGCAGGGTGCTCGCGTAAGCGGCGGACGAACCGCGCGGTCGGCGAGGGCGGTTTGTCAATTGTTATACATTTTCAATATATTACTAATGTTTTGATAAAATTGTGCAATTGAATCAGCCAACAAACCGAATCTCCGCGGACTAAGTCGCGCGTAAAAACAAGTACCTAAGTTTAACTTTACCTATGTCTTTTTATAATATTGACACAAACTACGGACTACAGACAGTGTGTGCAAACAGTAACAATGTGTATATTAACAAAGCCTGAACTGAATTCCGGTTCCTGGTACCTATCATGATGAATAGATATCCCTAACTACACACTAACTGACATAGCTAAACGTCACCCCTGTCTGGCTTCGATTACTGGTCCGTTTTGGGAGTGGTTAGAGAGCTAGCAACAATCAGATATGAGTCATACTTGGATCAGTCAGATATCAGACATTATTTCAGAGACCGTAACATTCTTAACATCATCATTATCATTAACCGTTTTATCCATTAACTGTTGGAAATAAATCTCTCTCAGAATAAGAAGGATTAAGGCAGGCAGGGGCAGAGGATCTGCCATGTTGCCAAATGTGGATTGATTGAATTTACACAGGGCTTAATTTTAAAGACGGCTAGGTAGAAATTGGAAATGCCGTAACGTATATTGGAACATTTTGTTCCCTAACAATAAATACTCGTAAATTTCACATTCCCGACGATGTTTTAAAAACCCAAGTAGTGGAGACTTTTGAACATTTGTACTCCATCTAAACGACTCCACGACGAACTGTCCTCTTTAGGCAAATTTATATCGCAACAATGTCGACGTAGCTGGCCATTTCTACACAACACGCATTCTATTGTGGTGGGTGCGTAAAATTTGATCACGCACCTGGGGGTGGCGGCTAGAGAAACAGACCGACACAACAATTATGTAGGTATACGCAGTAGTCTCTCATTCGCTGTCTCTTTCTACTTCCACTGTACAGGGTGTACGTAATAATTGTTCATTATACTAATGTATGTGACTGTGGCTTTAGCTCTGTCATGAGAGAAGACCTATGTTCTAACAGTGGACTGATTGAAGGGCTGGAAGGCGGAGATACTAAAATATAAAATATTTTTTACTAGATTCTAAAATATAAAATAATTAATATTTTAAGGTAAAAGTATTACCTGATCGCGTTACAGTTTAGCTTTAATAAGCAAGATCCTCGACAACCTCGCGAGCCCACCGCCGTTATTACGGGAAAAATTGCCTGAGAGTCAGGCCTACTCGTATGTGCAGCAGTGGATGGACACAGGCTGATGATGAAGTTGATGACATATATGTACCTACATACGTACAAGGTGTTATAATCTAAATCAGGCATTATGCCTGTTTTTCTACACATATTCTTTCTTTCTTATTTTCCTTATCTATGCTTTCTTACTTATTTTTCTTAAAAAAATTTTCATATGTTGTTTTACTTGCCTATATCCATACATACATATTGTCTCACATATTTTGCGCTAAATCTTTGAAACTCGCTTAAGATTCAAATCAAGGGTATTTTACCTTGTAAAGAGCTCTCTTCTGTAAACTATTGCTAATGTTTGTTACACTTTATATTTTTAAAACTCTATTTACGGTCATATCTTAACTATTTTGAGAGTAAATTATTAACTAGGAGATTGAACACAATTACAAAATTTCTAAAACCTACGTCACGTGTCATTGGCTGAAAGCATGAAAAAGATCATGAAATTCAATAATCATCAAAACAACATTTAAAATAATAACATGAGTGTCACATTAAATATTACAAGTGACATCGTTATAAAATCTTATTGAACACCCTCAGACGCACAGACGTATCAAAACTTAATGCCACCAACGAGCATACTTAGAAATAGCCAGATTTAATTTGTACTACTAATTGAGTTGTAATTCTAATATGACGCAGATGTAGATAACAGCCGTGGTCGAAGGGGTTGAAGCGAGTCCTTTGTTTCGATAGCTACCCGGATCCATCACGGAGCAGGAAGAGGCGAGGGGCGCTCCACGTCGCGCCGCATCGATCGCCACCTGTGGCGGCCGCACTTCCCTGTACCACACTACGTAACTTGACCAGCCTCGTACTTAGCTTGTTAGTATTTGTGTTTCGCTGACTATAAAGTGGGATCACGCACCTGGGAATAACAGCTAGCGAATACAAACCGACACAATTCTATAAATTCTACGCGGAGAAGTACATATGTATGTATATGAAAAACTATAAATTATTGTTACTATTATTTCCTTACAGTACAGAAAATGAACATCGAACGCCAAATACACATTAATAATAATGTCTTATCATATATATGACTGTTTGTCATATGATTTCCTTGCTGGTCTTGTGGTTGCAAACGCGACTGCTGATCGAGAAGTCCCGTGTTCCATCCCCAGGTCGGGCAAAGTATTATTATTTTTCTATCCATTACAATTCCACTGCTGGAATACGGGTCTCCTCTCATATTGAGAAGGTTAAGGCCATAGTCTGCCACGCTGGCCAAGTGCGGGTTGGCAGAGTATTATTGGATGTTTCTAAATGGAAATTCTCAGTAGTAACACCGTCAATATAACACCTTATAACACAGAACATATATGAAATTGGTAAAAAGTAGGAATATTACATTTGTATGCTGACCCCTCTAGGGATATCTACATTCAGTCTACAGGCGTGATGTTATTTTATAAGTTATCATTATGTCGACACGCCAGGTTCCTGACGAAATGAAAACTCAATAACTCTACCTTTTCCTAAGCTAACCTAACCTAACCTAACCTTACTTTCCATTCACCATAGTATCCTATCATAAATAGTAATTCTATTGTACATTGCTTTTTAAGTAATAGTATTGTAAATGTAGTTAGGTGACTAAAATATGCCCCGAACGCGACAATTTACGTTCTACGGCAGTCTGTCTGCATTTTATTGCATTAGCAATCCTTCGACCCGCCCGCCTCAGCCGGGATTTCTCAGACACATAAATTACTAGTCGCACTTCTTTAAATGCTTTCAGCGTGGAATAATGGACGACCACGGCGCTAATTAATTTCATGGAAACCGTAAAGGCTCCGGGTGTTTCGCATTTTGGTTTGGTTGGTTTTTTCCGTTGAAGATGTTGAATGGTATCATGGTTGATCTGATACTAAAACCTTTTTCACGTCGATGTCACAATTTAATGGAATGTATTTGAGAAATATAAAATGAAACGATAGAATTCATAAAGCAGTCCAAGAACACGGATGTGTTCTCTTGGTCGACAAAACCAATTTAAAGAATAATGGCTATTAAACCTAGTGATAGGTATACTTCCTATATGTACCTATCCTGTTAATGATGATGATGACAGAATGTTTGATTTTCCTAATGTAAGCTGCCCAGATATAAAATTTTGCACTAAGTCCTTTAATTAATAATAATAATAAAGGCTACATGAAAACAAGAAGATTATTACAACATTTATATAACATAACATCACGCCTGTACTTAAGCCTCGAAGGGGTAGACAGAGGAGTGTAGTACACTCTCACGTTTCACCAGTTACGTTTTAGTCCCATGGAATAGGTGGTTAGCCTATTGTCATATACCAGACACAATTCATTTACGTACCTAAATAAACTAATCACCATAAATCACCATAAATAAATCAATTGCCTGGCAATAAATTTCCCTCTCCTTGGTTGAGACAATAAAAATAGACTAATTTTTTTTTCATACATACAAATTAACTTAATATAATTTTTATCAATGTCATCGGTCAACCCCTGTCCACTGCTGAACACAGGCCTTTCCAATAGCTCGCCACTGAGCTCGACCTTCAGCTCTTCGATTCCAATCGCTGCCAGAAAAAAAATTTAAACTGAATGATTACTGTAACATGTGATATATTTGATATGCAAATTTTATTAAACGGTAGAAATCGCTTTCAATCAGATTAAATCTTAAAAGATCTGCAGCAGTGATAGTCTAGTGGTCAATACAGCCCCTCACTCCGGGGGTGCCGGGTTCAAATCCATGGCGCGCACCTCTTTACAAGAGTACGTTTTAAATTTAATTACCACTTGCTAACGGTGACGGAAAACATCGTGAGGAAACCTACACCTCTTAGAAATTATAAAAAAAAAAATTTTACGGTGTGTGAAGTCTGCCAACCCGCACTTGGCAAGCGTGGCAGACTAAGGCCTTAGCCCTCTCAATATGAGAGGAGACCCGTATTCCAGCAGTGGAATTGTAATGGGTTGAAAAAAAAAAATTCGAAAATAAAAAGAACAGGAATGTATATACAAGTATGTATGTGTATAACGAGAATAATGAATGTAAAAGAAGAATATCAGGTCTGTAAGAATAGTAATATATTGTACCTAGACTTACCCTCTATTCTCTGCCTGCCCAGTACATACATGACCTGGCGTGACTATATAATCATAATAATTCTAAAAGCAGGTACATTTTTCAAATTTATCAAAATCATATTACGGCAATTGATGAGTGCTTATTGAAAACCGACCAACCGTGTGATTCATTAAATTCTAAATATTTAATGGTAGAAAAATTAAATCAGCATATCGTTAAAAATAAAATCAGCGCTCACATCCCCGTGAATACGAAACCAAACGTTGTGGAAAAGCAAATAGATTTTAAATATTCCGAAAGAATTCCGTACAAATATTTGTACTGGGTAATAGCAGACTCAAAGTAATGGCGACTGATAAGTTCGCAGTTTAGGCGGATGGCAAACGATGCGTATCTAACTTCGTGTATAATTTAAAGCCGATTAATACTTAGTCAATAAATGAATAACGAGAATACTTTAGTGCATCCATATATGAATGACATTTTTCTAGAACTGCTGACAAAGACGCTGCAGTTAAATGTGTGACCTCAACAGCAGTACGAGTTCTTTTAGTCAAATAGAAAACTGCGGTAGACATCAAACTATAAAACTAATGGGCATTTGATATCATCATCATCATCACCGGCCTGTTTCAGTCCACTGATGGGCATAGGCCTCCCCCTATGAGCGCCATTGCGCCCTGTTCTCGGCTTGCCGCTACCAGCATATGCCCGCAGCCTTTCTGGCCAGTAGGCGTTATACACTACGTTTGCTGCGCCGTTGTCTAGAACCCCGTAGAACTCGCCTACTCCACCAGTTATCAGTTATTTGGCAGACACTTTAAAACGAGCGAAATTTTGTGTAATAAAAATATACTCGACGGTAACAATGTTAAACTAAACTTACTCTTTGCATTACAATGTTTTAGTCATTAAACAGTGGACATTGAGAAACAATAAAAACTTGCTATTTCTTCGTAAAAGTTAAGCGGAGTTCATAAAAGAGCAAAAATCACTTAATACTTCTTATTTACTTTCTTTTTAGGTTGCGAGGACTAGTAGAAAGCCATAATATTGTTTTCTCTTCGAAATTTAATTTGCCATTGGTAACTATAACTAATTAGAAATGGCGGCTGGCAATACTGACTTGGCTGACAAAGGAACACGGTTGCAGGTTCCTTAAGTCCTCCTTTACTTATAACTGTTAACAAATGATGCAGATAAGACTGTTAAAAGGTTTTTAGAGAAATACTAAAAATAAAGTAGTTTAACTCATTAAGAATTATTATCGATGAGCAAGCAGTGATAACATATTAGTTATAGATTTCAGCCTACTACTTCAAACTTAGGATTGAAACCGGCAAAATTCAGGTTTAAATATTGAATATTACTTGCTGAAAGCATAGTGAGAAATCCTACGCACTATAGAGTTCTCCATAATATTCCCTAAGGCGTATAAAGTAGGTATACCAATCTGAACTTGGACAGCCTTTTAAACTATGACCTTACTATCTCATTCTGAATATAAACCAATGAACAACGGTGAATGAAACAATAAAAGGGTTGATGACGACGATGAAGATGTTTATGACGAAGGTATTGATGATAATGATGATGATGACGAAGATGGATGATCAACATGTGAACATTAAATCGGAGAACAAGTTTGCGACGTGAGATTTTCCTAAAATTGCTAGGTTGTATCACAAACGCAGATCTCAGAATGTTGTCAGTAATTGGTTTTTAGTTTGATTTCCATGTAGACGTCTCGGGCAAAGATGTCGGTCGTAAGCAAACACCACACGCGATTGAAAATTTAAATATCTACACTGAAATTGGCAATTTAAATAGAAATTTGTTAGTCATGCTGTATTAAAATTGAGGTAATGTACAATACCGACATAAGCAATTTTTTTTATCATCATAACATGTCCACTGCTGGACTTAGACCTCCTTAAAAAAGGGTTTTGCCCACTATCTTGTTACGTTGATACAATTAAAATCGATAACTACTATACATTGAATAGAATTGAATGAATTTAAATAAATTGTAATAAATACGGTAATAAAAAAATTAACATTTTATGTTTGGAGTGATAAGCACTTATCATGAACTTGAGATCTCTACTTATTAAATTTTCTAACTATGACCAATTCATAAAGACGCGGTGATGTTTTACCATTATATTTCTAGTTCATTCACTTTTAGCCATTACATAATAAGTGACTAACAAAAAAATATTTTCTGAGGTGTGAAGTCTGCCAACCCGCACTTGGCCAGCGTGGCAGACTATGGCCTTAACCCTCTCAATATGAGAGGAGACCCG
>DWDT01002301.1:0-13960 GCA_018245595.1 Microceris scylla | reverse complement strand
TGATGTACGCAAAGTGGCTGGCAGTGGTTGGATGCGAAGGGCTGAAGATCGAGTTCAGTGGCGTGCCATTGGAGAGGCCTATGTCCAGCAGTGGACGGGAATAGGTTGATGATGATGATGATGATGAATAATTACATATCTAAGTCATCTTGCCACTGATGCATTGACGTACTACAAGTAATTTTAAGTCGAATCAAACATTGCGCGGACCATTCCGGTTGTAGGTAATTGCTAGCAAAGAGTTTTGGAATACACAGTAGGTACTTTCAAAATGGGATAAAAATGTGATCCAAGTAAGAAGGATTAAATATTTATCGTTAAACTGATTCTAGAATTCTTGTACGATTTACCAACTAGCCACAAAAGCTTAAGTACAAATCTAATATGAAATTAAGAGAGAAGAGTGGAATATATTCCACGATTTCTACATTAAATAGTAACATTTTATGCTTAACAGGTATGCCAAAAGAACAGATAGATAATAGATTAGCGGATCTGTTTAGCAATACTGGCAGTCTACACGTCAATATTAATTATATCATATTAACGTTCCACGGTTGCGAAGAACTGAAGATCGAGCTCAGTGGCGTGCTATTGGATAGGCCTATGTCCAGCAGTGGACGGGAGTAGGCTGATAAGGATGATGATGATGAAGGTTCCACGGCTTGGATATAAAACCAACAAGAGTTACGTACTTGTACTGTAGTTTTAAACAAGCAAATTGCATTTACCTAGTCTCACAAGTTGGAACCATAGCGGTTAGTGCAGTAACACATTATGCTAGTCGCATTAGAGCATTCCATTCGCATGAAATAAATTACACACACCAGTAATTGTACTCCATTTTCAAAGAATACTTTCCTATTGTAAATATGAATATGGTTCTTGATATTTGTAGAAATAATCTATAATAGTTGATGTAAATTGTTAAGTTTACTTAGTGAAAAATTATACGAATTCAGAAGCACGTGAAAACGATGCTTATGAAAGTTTCCTGTCTAACGTGAATACTGTACTGTACATTGATTATGGAAGCCATACGACATGTTGCATTCTGGATTGCACATCCAAAAAAGCTAACTTGTTTAAAATGTCAGTGTTGCCAGATTTGTATTATGTACCTATGCCAAAATTTTAATAACATCATCAATAATAATTCACTGGACATTAAAATTGTAAACTTGTCAGTTTGTGATCAACCCATCGAAGACAGAAAGACAAAACATTTAGAAATAAAGGGCACAGTAATGGAAAAAATACGTTGCACTAATAGAGTGCCCTAAACATGCTCCTTTAATTGCTCAATATTTTAATATTCTCTTACCCAGAAGCACTGATAAGATAAAATAGAATTCTTCAACTGCGAAACTCTACTATCTTATTATCAGCAAATCCTTAGGACAAAATTTATATTCCAAATTATATACAAATTGTTATACCTTCAATTCCATTTCCAAGTATGACCCTTTGTTAATCGCCCAAGTGTATGTCGAGCTGTGTTCAAGCAGTTCCGACACAGTAGTGACAGGGGCTTCCTGTTTGGGGAATGTTAAAAACGCTACTAAGTTGCCTGAGTATGTGGTAACCACTACCAATACCACCAACCACCACGTTCCCACCACCAGCCGCCCACTGTCCGCACGGGGGAGGTACATTCCTCCTGGAAAAATGTCAGTATGAAAGTACAGCTCATAGAAAAAGTTCAAAAGAATTGAAACAAATAAACTGAATAATTTTATTCATCATTAGTTCACAAGAAATTCTTATTCACAAATTGTTCACAACTATTATCTGACAAATTTTCGCGAATCCGCTTTGGTGCATAATGCCCGAAAATACTTCGAGGCCGCATTCATTTAATTACGCAATACAGGCAAAGTTAAAATGTTGCAAAATAAATTTTTCGGTTGAACAAGTCACGGATGAAACCTGACGTATTTGAACAACCAGATGTAAATTGGTTTATCGGATTTCCCGAGTTAGATATCCCGTATAACCAATAGATACATATACATTTTTGCGTTTGAAATAACTGAATACATACACCTGGGAATAGCCCCGGCAAAAATATTCAAATATTTATACATGCTCGTTTACAACTGTTCATTTTCAGTAGACATATGAATTGCACATGTATGTAGGTGATGTAGGTATATTCAAATTGTCTTCCAGGGTTACTTATGCTACACAACCAAAATAGATTGCAATAATTCCTGGACCAATTCCAATTCCAATATTTTATGTAAATGTTAATACTATAATTACGGGTGCAAACAACTATTTATTGTGAACTTACATTACATAAAACGATACCTTGCTGAAGTAAAGCTCCATAGATATACCACAGACAGTTGTGTATTGTAGACAGACCACCTTGTCTGGTGATTTCCATTGCTTCATAATACGGACTGAGGCGATGGATCACGTAAAGTATTGGTCCCATGATAATCACTGCGAAACCTAAACAGAGCCATGTCTGAAAGAAATACATGAATAAAAGAAATGAATCCTAATTAAGAAACTTAAATAAAAAAAATAATGATTAGATGCCGTGATGGTAGCCATAAGATCAGTCATATAATTAATTTAAATCAAATGCCTTGAATTAATAACGCCTCGTTGGAAGTATTTAAGAACTTACATCAGTGGTGAACGGTAGAAGGAATAGCAGGGCCCTGCTGAGCTCTCTCGGACGCGCAATAATAAAAGAATACGGCTGGATACTAATGGGCACGGTGTAATTTATACCTGAAATTTTAAGAAGTCTTATGGAACGGTTCGCTACTTTATCGTTATCTTTATAGCTTAATGATTTGCATTGGTCGTTGTCTCCATTTCCATGGCCACAGTGCAAGGGGAAGGGTTGCCAACTGTGTCATGTGTAATATTAATACGGTAAGGAATTTATTACTGGTTCCCACCCATTTAGACGCTGCATAGAAATGAAATTAAAAGAAAACCGCCCATTAATGCTTCTTTATGCTTTGGCGAGAAAATCGCAAGCGAACATCTGTGTTCATAAATGCTTAACAGACGTTCGAAAAAATGGCGGCAAACCGCAGGCTACGCTAAAATGGCAACTGAACGTAAAATTAATTAATTGTTTACGATTTAAAAAACATTTCTCTAATGAATGTACCATAAAGGTGTTTATAAATAAGTTAAAATTTTTGTTATATAAAAAACCCACAAGCAAGTAAGTCGTTATTAACAGGTCACTGCAACCCAAAATCATTTTGACATGTAGTCACAAATTGGTAGGTAATGTTGTGAACTAAATTGGAGCGTGTCGGAAAATAGCGTCATCATGCCGCAACCCAACACAACGGAACACAGCCATACAGCCATTGTTACTTGACATTAAAAGTATACGCAACTCTAGTGCTCCCACAAACAGTTAACACGAGGAGTCGTTCTCATATTTAAAATATACCTTAAAAGTGTATATAAACATGTGAGTTTGCATATACTACTTTAAATATAAGTTGATTCTTATCCAGCAGTTGGACCCTTGCCCATACCTTTGGGTCCCTGATTAATAAGTGCTTATTACTTTCTATCTGAGCAACGTCAAAAAAATGCCCTAAGCCTGTCTTAAAGGAAAAAATCTATATTTTGTAGTAAAACGGATATGATCTCCTGATTACCTGGTATAGCGTCGTTGAGAACTGTAAAGGAAGCCACCGCTAATGCTGCATGTCCTTTCGCGACAGCCAATAGCGTGAGCTTTGCGCTCGTGCTATGCATCATCTGTGAAGTTCCAATACTGTTTTACGTGTTTATTCAAAAAGTTAATCGGATATTTATACGACTTCTCTTTTTACAGTCCTTAGATCTATGTGACTCCCCGTTTAACAAATATCTCATTATAATAATTAATATCGGATTGCAATAATGTATATAAAAGAACTGCATTCTAAAACTTGAAAATATATCAGACTACTTGCAGTTAATAATAATAACATAAGTAAAATCAGCTAAAACAGGTAATATATTAGACAATGAGCAAATATATAATTGATAACAATCATAATCCACGGGAACACACAACGTACGCGCATAAATCCCGAATAATTAGGCTTTACGATGATTTGTGGGGGTATTATAGATACGAAATATGCAACGCTAAATTGAACCTTATATTTATAGAAATTAGTACCAAATTATTATGAACTTTTGAAATGCAAAATTTCCACCACAACAGTAATGCGATGCAATAATATAGGATAAACCTTAATGGCTAAGGATAATATGCACATGATCCATGTTTGTAAAATACTTATCGAAATAAAAATATTATGGGTGTCAGTAAGCGAAGAGATATATAAATCCATCAAATGGGACCCTAAGAACATTCAATTGGCATGCGACCCTTGAGTACAAAAGAAACATTATATATACGTATATAAACTTTTACATAAATCAAAGTCGTAATAGATACTCACATCACTGGAAGTAACATTTGATACATTTTGTTTCACATTGCTCGGTAGTATTATTCTTATTCTGAAAAATATGTATTAACGTGAAAAATTTTATTTCGATAATTCTATACGAGTATGAGATAACAAACACCTAAAAAAGTGAGTCCTACGCCTGCATAGAACCAATACTCATATTTACCACAAATATTTGTTCTGATTGGGAATCGAACCCGCAAGTTTCGGCTAGAAAACCGCGGTTACAAACCAGGTGAACTCACGCACCGTCTAAGTGCCGGTAAATAGCGTAGTGCTGACGGAACTTATCAAATAAGATTCGAAAGAACCATTTTACTGCCAATATTGCGTTAAGATTGTCATATATTGCCACTCTCTACAGATGTCAAACTCATCCTACCAAATCATTTAGATAGTGGTAGTACGTTCGAAAGGAGAAGATTTCTATAAAAAGACTTACGTGAAATTTTTTGTCATAGCAAGCTGGGTTACTATATCGAATAAGAGCCCGCTATAAGCTACTATGGAACCAGATGCATTGGCCTGCAGAATCGTCCACGGAGGATTCTAAGTGAATGAAGAATGAATTTTAAATTAAGAACACGTCCTATAACATGTACATACGAGTTGTCACAATATGTACATAAACATTTTAAACAAGGAAGCAATCTAAATCGTTAAAAAGCAATAACATTCGAACCATAGACACGTATTGTATACATATATAAAACTGTAGCAATAATATATAGATATATTATATACTAAAAAGAGTAAAAAATAACGGTACAATTATTTCACAAAAGTTTTAAGTATAACTCCACAATAAAGTTTGTGCCAATTAAAAAGTTTATTCTGCTACTTATGTAGCGTTGCAAAACTTTTAATTTCGCCCAAAAAGTTTTAACTTAAGCATGAATTATTATGCTATTTGCAAACGTACATTTTTTATTATAATATTCTGTCTATAATCCAACGTATACCTATAGGGAATTCTGTTTAATCTACTAATAATTCTAATTTCTACATACTAAAATCATAAACCCAAATATGAGATTGAGAACAAGACTATATGTTTGAAAAATTTTAACAATTAAATTTTTGAATCATTTAAATTTTTAAAATCGTACAGGTAACCCACATGGTATGTTATTATAGGCAACTCTTTCCCACGGAATCCATGAGCAATATGGGGAAACAGGACATCTTCCAGTCTCATTCCATCAATGGGTCGCCAGTATCCGACCTAAAGAAATAATAAAGTTTCATTAATTCAAAAAGATTTGAACATCGAAGGTATATTAATATTCTATAGTCATACCAAATAATTAATTGTTTAATTAATCTAGTCTCTACGAGGATTAGATGACGCCATGATATTATAGAAATAATTTCCGAAGGTACTCTCAGCAAATCTCATTCACCTGTAACAATTTTATATTCTCAATGATAGAGGTAGTGGCATTGTTGTCGTTCTTGAAGAGTTGGCCACTGCCATCAGTGTGGCTACGATAGGTGGCGCCCCAAGTGTCGGCTGCTAAAGCCTGCCAAGTGCTGCAGTTCCCGCACTTGTTGTGTGCTGTTAGATATTGCTGTAAAGACAAAATATGATATTGTTGCATTACACCATGGAAAGTAAAGGAAATGTAAATCTTTCAAAGTGTCGTCATTTCCGACTGTTTGCATTTAAAGATTGCTATTTTCTTTCACTACTGTTCACAAAATAATGATGTTGCTACTTTAACAATCAGTAGTATTTTATCAAACATAGTCGATTATAAACTAACTTGCATGTGTTTCAGCAAACTGCTTCTTCGCTGGATCTTCGTGGGTCTGATGGCCTCCCACTCCTCGTCCGATACCTGCGCGGCTACGTCGGCCTCATCCCGCACAGCTGAGTCCAGTGCAGATATAAAAGCACTCATCATTTCTTGACTATAGCAGAGGACACCGTTCTTAAAACAAGACGATCTGATAAACATCTCATATTCTTAATTCGTCAAGTTACCCCTTGGGTACATTATTATTACCAAGTGATTATTAATAAATAACGGTTAAATCAATCACTGTATCTTTTTATCTATGTATGACATTAAAGTGATTACAAATTTTTTCATCAATATGTGCAATAAATGTAACAATACAGTACTGTATTGTTTATCTCATAAGTTTCATCAACGGACTAATGACCAGGGCTAGTTCAGTAAATCTGATCTGTGAAAACTACAAAAATAAATAGGAATTCTTATAGAAGCTGATGTGGGTATTGGCATAAAATTCAAAAATACCTTGCATTCAGGATTGTCGTCGGTTACATTGTAAATATAAGCTATGTTTTCTCCTTCATAGAGGCTGTTAACTAGACTGGATAGGTTACCAGTTTGTGCGTTAGTATCCGATATAATGTACAGCCATTGCGCTAGAGTGTGTGACATGAGTAGGCTTCGAGCCGTGTCCGCCATCGTCGTCATCACATCCGATGTCACTATTGCTATGAAGTTTTGACCTATGTAGTTGTCAAAGAAATTGAAACAAAAATCAGTAAAAATTACAATATTTGAAAATATGTTTTGGCAGAGTCAAATTAGCAGCGATATAATCATATTCATCAGCCTGTATGTATCTACTGCTACAGATAGGCGTCCCCGAATGAATTTTTTTCAACAAGAGTTTGGTCTTAAAATAAAGAGATTTAAGGGCAAGCTCCCTATTGAATAAACTTTTTTAAATCGCTCACCGGCTCAATGGGATAACAGTAACCGAAAGGTTGGAAACAGATACTAATGAGACGAGATAAGGATAGGGCCCGGTTAAACTTGTTAGGGAAGGTCTGAAGTAATGCCATAAAAACAATACGAAGATTGTTTAACTTTCACGATCCTTGAAAGTTCTTTGTAATAGAAATTATATTGCAAGCTACTCTTAAACCTGGAGGTTACTTGCATTAAAGGTTTAAGGACAATTAGCCTTAATGGAAGAATATAATAAGGAAGACTAAATAGTAGAGTTGGCTTACCTATAAATTTTACCGGGAGTTTAGACAATGCCCGGGTCATCTCTTTCCTCCTCAAATATTCGTTAACCTCATGTTTCATTTTGAAAACCGTAACGGAAACGGTAGGCACGGTGTCATCATCGATTTGTGAAGTCAGTGATTGCACTACTCGGGATATCATATCTCGACCTTAAACAAAGATTCGTCTAATGTATTAAAAGAAAAAAAATATATGTATTTTCATGTGAACTTTCCAAATATGCATTTTTATCTTAAGAAAGTATAAAACGAATAGGCAACTGCCACAAGTACTGCTGCTCAATAGCCACATTTATGTAGTATATATGTGGTTATGTTACCACATCCTTCCCGAAACAATTTTTTTTCGACAAAAAGTATCCTGCAGCGGCGTTACATTTCATTATAAACCTAATCTAACGATAATTGAATAGTGGCAATTCTTATAAGAACATAATTAGAAATTATTATCTTTTATATATATGTATGTAGATATTCATACCTAGAGCAGTACGTGTGAAAGTTGACGGATTTCCTATTTGCAACATCATTCACAAACCGCATGCCTTATAACGAAGCTTAAATCCTTAAAGAAAATACTCACTGAGGGTGTCATCGTGCAATATTATAGCAGACTTCCAATTTAATATTTTCCTCGTCCGCAAATCCAGTATGAGCTGCGGCAACTCCTCGCCAGCATCTGAATATGTAACGGTTATAGCCGCATTTAGAGGTAAACGAGGACAATCCACTTCTGTTAACGCAAAAAGCAAGAGTTCTTCCTCCTCAGTCCGAGAGAACAGAGACCAAGTGTCTTCGCAGGAAGCAATGCTGAAGACTGCGAGGAAACCTGATAGGAAATTCAGATTATTTAAGGTATGCGTATTAATACATGTATCTACAAATTCACTCTCTGAAGCTATAGAGTATAAGATTAATCGCTTATTATCATGACTTGAAAGTCTCCCACATTGAAGAAAACTAAATCCACATTAAAAGCTCTACGGCTTGTACCTATATCGCAAGGGCAAACATTCATGTCCATGAAAAATGATTTTATTAGTGAAGTGAAGGTAAACTCAGGCCGAAAACTGTCATTATTAAGAAAGAGAACCTTTTCTAAGACTGATAGCCGTCCAGGAAAAGTAGTGTACGACAACGCCGCCGTGATTAAGTTCAACTCTAGCTAATTCCTTGATATATTCCTTGAGCTCATTAAGCATAGGCTGGTACTGTTCTCCCAAATACTGCTGGTCGAGAACCACAGCTGAAAAAGTAATATTTTTCCAATTATACTACAGTGCAAATATATATCTACCTACTTTATACTACATTAGGTCAAATTATTTATACGCATAACCACCAGTCTTTAAATATCAGCTAGGTATATAAAAGATGCTATCATAGATAGAAAACCGACCTCTTCTAGATAACCTTCAGATAGAAGAAGTCTGTTATTACAACATACTGAATAATTTTTAGCGTAGTTTTACATAAATGGTTAAAAACGAAATATCGTCCAATTCTAATGTTTAATAGCTACTAATGGGAACTTCATATTCTAGGAAGAAACCAGGATCACATAATATAATCGCTGAATCAATGATTACGAAAGAAAAAAACCAAAAAGAATACCTACAAGTATTCAACATTAAAATATATGACAATTATACCGATAGACGCATT
Organism: Microceris scylla; assembly: GCA_018245595.1. Classification (NCBI taxonomy): domain Eukaryota; kingdom Metazoa; phylum Arthropoda; class Insecta; order Lepidoptera; family Hesperiidae; genus Microceris; species Microceris scylla. The sequence goes on along the minus strand of DWDT01002301.1, from coordinate 4,825 downwards.
CGCAGTGATTACAGACGGAAAATCTTCTCCGGACACACGAGCAAACGAACAGAACAAATATAGTATCCATAAGTACATTTTCCAACCATCCACAAACACTGTCGTGTCGCAAATATAAAGTACTCATCATAGTTATATCAAATATCAAATATGCCGTTATTATTTAAGCTTTAATTAGTATTGGTAACCAGGTCGGCACAGGTGTGTCATGTTTAGGTTTAGGGTACGGTGTATGCGAGAAACACGCAAAGTTTCGTGAGGAACCTCTAGCAAATGTACAGCGTGTAATCATACCATTTCTTTGCATTTTATTCCGAATTCCTTAGTTATTTATTAAAAGGTTAGTTACAACGTTTAGTAACAACTTGTATAGTGCATGTAGGTCGGTTCATGGGAACCTTAAGAAAATACTATCAACCTTAGTTTTTAGTACAGAAGGTATTAAAACATGAAACACAAGCTACTTAACATTATAATAATCGATTTTATTGGATTGTTAATTTATTAGATGGATTGGTAATCTTGGATATTTCTGAATCCTATATTCTAAAAAAGATGCAATAAAATAAAGCCTCCTGTATATAAGACATCTTTTGTGAAGAAGTAAAAGGTCAGGTGCATTAAAAATTTACGATAATTACGAACAACGCACGCGGCCCAGACTAGTTAATAGTGGTGATAATGTACTAATATTTTTTTTATGAAACTAGGTCCAATATAGCTTTTTCAGTTTTATAAAACCTTGGATTTATTAACCGTATTAATAACGGACAGTGTTTGAAATAGAGGCAAAGCAGAGAAAACAGTTAAAAAGATTATGTTTAGTTGGCTGTATAGACAAGATTCTAAAGCTTATTAAATATTTAAGTACTTTATTTTGTATATTTTGAGACCTATTACTTACAAATCAATTAAGCAATGCCCTATATATAAAAGGTATTTATACATTCATTGAGATCAATGAAATATTTCTGGAATAATAAATTCTGTTTCATTATTTCTTTTATCTATTACACTGCAAACTCATAACAAATATTGTAAATTTCAGGCTATTTATGTAACTGTATCGTTTAATTGGAAATTTTAGAAGACCGTAACTTTTTAAATCCTTTAAATTCCCTAAATCAGAATTTATAATAATATAGTCTTTGAGTTTTTTATATACTTTGTTTGGGACTATGTAGTACGCAGACATCAACATGGTACTTGTGAAAAATTCGCTCTCCCTCTTGCTGCTCGATTTCGCCCCGCAATGAAACCCGCTCGCGCCTTCATAACATTAATGTCATCATAACGAGGTATCCAGTTAGCTTCTGCGAGTTATTAAAAATGTCAACATTTGTGTCACGTGACCGGTAACCGATGGCTTATGTCATTGTCACGTTAATGAAATCAAAAAATTAATAAAATGCCTCCAGAATATAAAAACATATTTATTACAGTCGGCACAACGCGTTTTGATTTGCTTTGTGAATGTATTTTACGTATTTCAGTGTTACAAACTTTGAAAAGTATTGGATGTAGAGAAATAACTTTTCAAATTGGGAACAGTGACACGGAACCCGGAGAATACGAGAAAGAGGGCATAAAAGTATTATTGTATAGATTTAAGAAATCATTAAAGGCTGATATAGATAATGCGGATTTAGTTATAAGTCACGCTGGCGCTGGAAGTTGCTTGGAAGCGTTGGGTGCAAAGAAACCTCTCCTTGTCGTAGTCAACGAAGACCTTATGAACAATCATCAATTAGAACTGGCTGAAAAACTTCAAATAGATGGTCATCTGTATTACTGTACCTGTGACACGCTCGAAAACACCCTGGAAACAGTCGATTTCGAACTTTTAGTGCCTTTCCCTAAAGCTAACCCAGTATTGTTTATCAAGTACTTAGATAATGTATTTCGAATTAAAGGTGCCAATTAATGCGATATTATACTAATTATTGTCTAAAACTGTGTTCACATTGAAAGGAGCAATATAAAAACATTTTAATATAAATGTATTTTTTTTATTATAATAAACAGTAAGAAAATTGTGATTTTAGTGTAGGTAATATATATTGTAACAACAATGGGGATTTTGGTGGTGGGATCTACGATTTTACTGGTTTGTAATACGAATTATATTATAGAGAGTGCTATTGCACTCCAAGAGAGAATGTAATGGACATAACAAAAATGAGCTTACATATTCAGTTTTGTTTTGAGTGTCAACGTCTATCATTAAAGAGATATCACTTACAATATCTGCACAAAGCTGTGTTTAAACTAGTGTAAAGAAATAAATAAAATAATAATAAAAATGTCAAGGCCTATGTCCAGCAGTGGACAGGAGTACGCTGATAATGATGATGATGATGAATAATAAAAAATCCATTTATAATTCCACTGTTGAAATGTGAGTCTCCTCTCACAATACAAGGGTTTAAAGCCATAATTTGCCATGGTGGCCAAGTGTGGATTGGCAGACTTGATACACAGAATTTTTTTTTGATAAAATAAAGTATGCAAGTTTCCTCGTGATGTTTTCCTTCACCATTAGCAAGTGGTAATCAAACTTAAACCATACTTTTGTAAAGAGGTGAGTGCCATGGATTTGAACCCAGCACCCCCAAAGTGAGAAGCTCATTTCTTAACCACTAGGCTATCATTGCTTAAAGTAATATTAACAAAAAACTATATGTATGCAAATAAATAAAATTGGACTGTCTGTTGTAATGTTAAAATAACCGCTTTTTACTAAATGGATGTATACAACGTGAATATACAAAAATAACATTTTTCACTATGTTTGTGTCTATCTGTTTGTTCCGGCTAATCTCTGAAACGGCTTAACCTATTGTGCCTGGACTTCCGCTAGCAGATAGCGGATATAATAAGGAGTAACTTAGGCTACTTTAATTTTAGAAAAAGTTTTGACTCCCATGCAAACACAGTCACAGGCAATTTTTCTATTTAATATAATATTTTTATATCACTAATTAAATTTGATTATTGTACAAAGTCAAAATATAAATGGAGGGAAACAAATTACACCTAAAATATTAGTTTCAAGTCAAAAAATAAAAAAGTTTCTTTGAAAATGTTTTAAAACTGTGTCCAAGCTGAACATTATCATGTATTCTAAAAATTAGTTTTGATAACCAAGAAAATATGTTCATGTTTTTAAATTGTTATATGAATTCTATTGTTTTTTCTTTTCTTCAAAATATATTTTGTTCAAATAATGACGACATGGAAAAGGTTTTCATATCAAATCAGCGAGTGCTATGTAACATATGCTTTTGAAAATTAAACTTTCATAACAAAATTATTCAAGCTGTAAGTTTAACATATAAAGAGATTTCAAAAATTTATTTATCTTATATATTGAGTCTCATTTATACTCCTTCATTTGCCTTTGACATTACTCTGATATTTACTTAAATTTTGGTAATGTTGCTAACAGATTTAAACATCACTCTCTTCATACACGCACGCCGGTTTCGGAGACTTCTAACGTCCCCATCACGTAAAACCTTATTTATTTGGTCTAGATAGGTGAGTTTTTGTATGTATGTATGTAGATTTAAACATGTAATTGTCAATGCATATATAGCTACATTAATATAATAAAATTCAGATAATAAACTACTCTCAGAAATAAAAAATTCCATAGGCAAATTTATACTTAACACTGAACAACAATTTATATTATACAGCAAACCTTACCTGTGATGTAATTTCCTATAGATTCCGCTGATCTTTATTGACCTAACTGTTAATACTAACTCCATAATACAGTTTAATGTATTTTATAAGTATAATTATGTGTAATTACTAATCAAACCTAACTTGCTAATGTTGTGGGATACCTGTACCGAGGCAGACAATAAACCAACTATCCTGACCAAATAGATCATATTATACTGGCTAATGGGGGAGTAAGAAGTCTGTGAAACTATTGTGTATAAAGAAAGAGAGACAGGTATTAGACACTATGTGCCAGCCTATGGGGGTGTAAGGATTTCCAACCACCATCTCAGGAGCCCAAGTCCCAATGCCCTGGCCGCCGAAGGGCAGTAGCGTCGGCAGTGCGAAAAGCTGGGCACTGTGATCTTCAACCTGCATGCCCAGCATGGAGATTACGGGCACAGACCCTTTTTTGGGAAGGTGTCCAGCAGTGGACTAAGATAGGCTGAGGTGGTGCCAGCCTATCTTGCCGGGGACTTGTGTGACGATATGTTATAATGCTAGTTTATGTGAAAGAGTGCTTTAAAATGTACAATAAATAAAACAATAATGTAAACAGCTGTAATCTCTATATAATTACTTTAATCCAGTGTAACATTACTTGATCATTACAGGACTGATAAATGTAGATGTATATTTTTAGATATTTTATTAAAAATAGAAATAATTACAAAAGTGGTTGAAACTTTTTGAATTATTGCTTGGTGTTCACATTAAGGCAGAGCAACAGGGTATAAAATATAACATAAATAAGAAGAATTACGATTATACTAATTTTTTAGCCTCAAAGAAACTCTTTAGATGTCTCATCTGCCAGTAACCGATCAATACTAAAACTACAGTCTGGAGAATACTCCACCACAAGACTCTCTGATTGGTGCTTTCTGATGTCTGTCTGAAGCGCTCTTCTCTGTGCTGTAACATAAAATAGACACTTAAAAAACTGTAATCCTCGAAGAGGTAGGCAGAGGAATGCAGAACACTCCTATGTTACACCGGGTATATTTACATCCCACTATGGAATAGGTGGTGAGCCGATTGCCATGCATCGGGCACATATCCAGACTCCGAATCACTACTAGAAATTCTAAAT
>DWDT01002300.1:0-13969 GCA_018245595.1 Microceris scylla | reverse complement strand
CCACTATGGAATAGGTGGTGAGCCTATTGCCATGCATCGGGCACATATCCAGACTCCGAACCACTACTAGAAAATCTGAATTAGAAAATTTTTGTAGTGTACGACCGGGGAATCGAACCCGGGACCTCCCGATCGGCAGTCGCACATGCAACCAAAACGACCAACGAGGCAGTCAACTCTTGATCAAAGGATTATATTCATTTACATTTTACAACAACATTTTACAACTCTTATTCAAAGGATATTATATTCAACAAACCTTAGGTAAAGTCTCGGGCAGGCAAAACAAAACAAGGAGTATGTTAGCCGAGGCAAGAGTTAGGGCATAGAGGGCGGGCTTTTGGCCCCAAGAGCCGGCCAAGCGGTCGTGCGACATAGCGAACCAGGCACCTGCTAAGGGACCCACTATGAATCCTATAGAAAACGCTAGTCCTATTAACGCCTGAAAAGAAATGTGCTCTGTCATGCTTAGAGTTAAAGAATGTTATACATATATACTCTGTTTATTGTGTCAATGAATTATTTACGATAGGCGAAACTGCGGCTCTAAAAGTAAAGAAATGCTTGTATCTCTATACAATATACAAAAGATCCCTAAAATAGAGTCTTAGTAAATATCAAGAAAAACAATAAATCATACTAATATCATTATTACACGAAAGTAGACTGTTGCATTATCATGGCCAGGAGGCTGAATCGATTTTATTGCAATTTGTTAGATTTATACAACCGATTTGCTACCTACTTATAAATTTACACAACGAAATAAATAGCATTTTATTTTTTTTATTATCATCATTGCGATCTACTACGAACGAACGTAACTTCACGCCTGTAATCCCCGAAGAGGTAGGCAGAAAAATGCAGAACACTCCCACGTTTCACCAGTTACGTTCGCGTCTCTCTATTGAAAGGTGGTGATCCTATTGCCATGCATCGGGCACATATCCAGACTCCGAACCACTACTACAAAATCTAAATTAGAAAATTTTGTAGTGTTCGACCCGGAAATCGAATCCGGGACCTCCCGATCTGCAGTCCCACTTGCAACCAACACGACCAACGAGGCAGTGGATCATATGCGATTGTAGTAATAGTGAGACTCTTAGTAAAAATAAATGTAATTGTTTCATATGTAGAGGTATCACATGATTTAGAACAATGAAATGTAATTTAGGCAATCCATGTACATACTTGCAGATGTTAATTATCCAGATTGAAGCTTATTTGCAATTAATTAATTAATATTATCCGATACAATAATGACATGACATGTAGGTACGTACATATTATATCAACGATATCGCCACGTCATTAATAGAAAATAAAATTATGAATAGATTTACATTTATCAGAAAAAGTTGAAGATGTTCATAGCATAGTAGGTACTTATAATTCATAAAAAACCTTGCAAAATCATAAAGATACTTATTATTAACTACCAATAAAGTATTAATACTTGCACTAAAGATGACTGTCTTTATAAATTTTACGCAACGCAGTTTTACAACTAAAACAACTATTCACTGATAGTATTGTTAACATAATAATGTAAAACAATGTAACTGATGATACGTGGTAGTAATATATTCTTTAACATACTGCATCGGGGACAGTTAAGTTTAATGGACTCTTGTATGGTACAGCTTTCTGAATGCTTCGCAGATGCCCTGCTGGAGGCGTCGGTGGAGCCGGACTACCAGTGCAGCGGTTCGCCGTACCGCGTGCAGCGCGCCGCCGCTAACGTCCGCGAACGACGCCGCATGCTGAGGTCCGGACCCAATGGGTACCACAACATTTGTTCATCCACCTATCTTTCTTCTTATATAAAATAACAATTCATTGAATAATTAGTAATTTCGCTACGTTCATATTCAATTTGCAATATCCTTATTATATTTAAAATATTTTAAATAACAAAGTTGATATAAAAAAAACCTAAGCATAATTTCGCTCTATGCTCGAAACGAAAAATTAAACTTTGTATAAATGAGAACACAAATGAACTAGCCAGGATGGCTGTGAATTTTCGTAGGAAGCACAAATTTAGCGATTATCTGTTCCCAAATGCACAGAGGGAACATTCATAGTAGTGCGCTATTGGACATGAGAACCTCAATAACGTTGAAAATGAAAAAATTAACGATCTTCGATCGAATTTAGATCACCACTGGGCCACTAGTAATTACTAAAACGTGTGTATGGCGTTGTAACTTTAGCAGTATAAACTCGGCGTTCGATGAGCTGCGCGTGCACGTGCCGACGTTCCCGTACGAGAAGCGGCTGAGCAAGATCGACACGCTCCGCCTCGCCATCGCCTACATCGCTCTGCTGCGAGAGGTAATTACCAGCCTTACCCGCTAATGTATATACTTAGGGTAACTTCAAAGTTCAAATAGGTACGCGCCATAGGGAGCAGAGCAGATTTTGATCATATTTAAAATAGAACATTTTGACAAGAGGGTGCTCAGGCTCCGTCAAAAAACAATTGAAATATAAAACTACAAGACAGACTATTCAAAGTATTCATTGCTACAGTCCTAGTTTAAATGCGATCAAAATGGACTCTACCAAAGTGACATATTGCAATGCTGTATAGTTAAGTTTTTCAATGTTTGACGTATGTATCTTCAGTTCACAGACAGTAGTAAAATAGAAAATAAACGATAAACATATACTGTATATATGTTGATCACTGGCCACACCATCGCTACACGTATTTAGAGCATGTACAGAAAAGTACCAAAGCGTAAAAGACCAAATGCGCATAAAAATAAATTTTTAATAGATTAATGAAATGGAAAAATTAACTAAGAGTTATGTTCCTGCTATACATATACTAGTATAGTTACTCAATTGTTACTGATAATCATATTAATTACGAATACCAACTACACCAAGTAGTGAAATTCGGCAGTCTACTACACTCCTCTGCGAACCCCTTCGGGGATTACAGGCGTGATGTTACGTTTACTAACTAAACTAGTACTTAATACTAATCCTAGAGATATATTATTCGATGACAGTTACATGTGTCCGGTAAAAACAAAAAAAAGTCATAACAGAATTCGTTTTATAAACAAACCGATTTCACATTTTATTTGTGGCCGATATTAAAATTTACGATATTATCTAATAAAAGTTAAAATATAAATGATCCAATAAAGTTACAGCGATTTAATGATGTATGGTGACAGGTATTGGACGCTGATTACGATCCGCTAACGTACGTGGAAAAATGCCTGCGGGGTGAAATTAAGGCCGACCGCGCACACTGGAACACGAGCGGTGAGTAATTTAAAATTTTACGTTTTGTACATTTCCACTTATTTCAGTGCTTTCATGCTTCTACCGCTGTACATTTCAGGTACACTTTCAATGTTTACTTTTTTCGAGAAAATGTACAAATCTGATTTTGTGATTGTACTGGTTTTATGACCAAATATCACTTTTAAGTTCCTGGATAGCTAAATATTTTATTTAATGAAACAAATATGAGTTTCATTAAATGAAATATGCGACTTAAGTATTACTATATAATTGGGTTTTCCTCATTTGAAATCGCCAGTTGTTCCACGGAGTGCCCAATATTTAGGTAAAAATTAGGAGTAGGCACTTTGAGGAAACACGCGTGATTTTAAGTTGTTATCAGTATTCACGAAGAAACATATATATATATACAAAAATTGTTAATTATTCAAAAATTGTGTACCCAAGAATTGCTACGCTGAATAAATGGGTTACCGCACATGTGTACACATTAAACCAGATATACGCGTATTGTACCCGGATATTGTAAATGACAGTGGCCCACATGAACCGGATATTTTATATATAGAAGTAAGCATTATCTTTAAGAATGCATTCCAAAATAAATATCTCCGTTACGTTTACACGAAGTATATACCTACTGCTACTTTTTTTTATTTATTGTATACGTCCCATGAAATGGGGAATGAGCCGTATATCAGGCGAAAATCCACACTCCGAGTTACTACTGGAAATTTCAAATTATAAAAACCCAACAATATTTTGTCCGACACGTGAATAATGTGCAAAACATCTCGATCAGCCGTCGCACTAACGACCACTAGATCCCCGAGGCAGTGAACATGTTTTTTATCGTAATTTTTTATAATTTATCTTTTATGAGTATCTCTTATGTCCACAGAATTTATTGATGATAGGACTGCAGGAGTGTAACAGAGTTGATAATAAAATTAGTAAAATTTGCGCATAAGTAAAGTTCGTATTAGTTGTTATATCTATCTTCGTCTTCGCCGAAGGTGTTCAAAGACTTGTTGCTTTAGGTAGTGCGATAATAGCGTTTATTATAAACATGAAACGACCATGACATTGACTAACTTGTACAAAAGTTTGGTTAACAACAAGGTATTTCACAATAGAAATTAGTCTCGGTCGACCCGTGTACGTACTTTGCCAGCTGTATAAATACATCGTTTCCTTAGAATATACATCTGCAGATTTGAAAATACAGTGGCAGCCAGTCACATCTCACATTTGACTTACAATCTTAATTCTGTAGTTTGTGCAATTGAAGAACCTTACTGAGTAGGTACTCATTGTAAATGATATGTGGGTGATAATTACCATCTCATGTTAGAAAAATAACTAAATTTCAACTCGTAAATACTCGACTCGCGAATCGAACTGAGGACATCTCTGTCAGAGATTGTGCTTGCAACCCTAGCCCAGGTATTATCATCGTCAACCTGTCTCAGTCCACTGCTCGACAGTAGCCTTTCCCAATGAGCGCTATAGCACCGTATCTTAATTTTGCCCTATCCAGCGTCTGCCTGCAGCTTTACGTAGATCGTAATCCCACCTGACCGAAGGGCATCCTGCACCTTTGCCGAGCCGTAGACTCCACTCCAGAATTCACCTAATCCACCAGATATCAGTTCTTCGGTGGATATTCCCAATCCATTGCCACTTCAGCGAGCATTCCTTTGATTAAAAAATTACAGCGAAGCTAAAAATAATAAACATTTTTTTTAGATTTGACTGCGCGGTTGTCGTGGATCAATTGGGAAAACCTTGGAGTGAATCCGCAGAGGCGCAGCGTGCTCACTTCGCTCGCGCTCAGCTCCGACAACATGCAGTACACGCACAACTAACTCTCGCAACTGATGACTCATCAACCAATTACAATACAAAAAATTGAAACTCAGAACCCCAAAAATTTTATAGATAAAAAATTTTTAAAATACATTCACACAACATCCTAAATGGTAATTCTAATTAGGTATACCACAAGCAACAAAAAACACCAATTCTTCTATATCACTCAGCAAAGTGCGATACAGGTAATTCAAATACCTACAGATAGGTAAGTGACGTTCCAACAGGTAAATATTAACAACAACCATTATAGGTTAGTATATATTTATTGCTACATTCGAAATGCGTGGTGCGTCATATCCATTTTGGTACGTTTTTTGTTAAACATAATATATGAAATAACATCGAAAGCCTGACAATAGAATCGAGGTAGGTTTTGATACATGATAAATATTTGTATTTGTATTCCTGTTATTTTCCTGCAGATAAATATTCGACTGCAATAACATGCATCGCAACTGCAAACAGACTGCCTAATTATGATTGTCGTACTCATAGTTGGAACTGCACACCGACTAGACTGCACAGATGCAGTTAATGTAACCGCATAAAAAGTATACCCGCACTGAAATTTTACAATTGGCTTGCAGTTATGTTGTAGATACTTAGACATGTTGACGGATCTTAATAACAAGGCTAATTTGATAAAAATAAAACATTTTCTATCGGATTAGACATTTATTCAGATATAATTTTTAAAACGTTACAATAGTAGATATTCTTAAAATGACAATATATCATTAGATGCCAATAAATTTAAATTACGAACGGTGAATGACGTAAGTACTATAGGGAATTACATATAATTACGTCGTACTGTGAATAACTACACAACGCAAGGAGTATTTATGCTGCGTAAGTCTGCATTCCAATAATCACCGATCCAATATTACAGATTAAGATTAATGGTAAACGCTAAATTATTTATTCCTATTATAGTACAGTAAAATATAATTATTCAACCCTTGAGAACTAAACTCTTGGCATCGCTTAGCAAATGTGAAAAAAATAATTTTCTAAGTGAAAGTACATGTAGTGCCTACTTAATAAACTACAACGTTAAAATTGATCATAAACACATGAAAGGACTGAAGGGTGTGGAATGATCATCTTAATTACGAAAACTGTTAATTTTATGAGTGCCAATTTATAATTGAATACATATTTGTGTTATTTATAATTCATAAAAATGCAATAGGCTCACCACCTATTCCATAGTAGGACGTAAACTTAACCGGTGAAACGTGGGAGTGTTGTGCATTCCTCTGCCTACCTCTTCGGGGATTACAGGCGTGAAGTTACGTAAAAATGCAAACAGTACTCCTCATGTCATACACGTCGTACAGTACATCGATCGATCAAGAGAAACATTTGAAATTTCTCATTCATGAACCGGTCTTTAGATGAACTCTGTAGTCTTCCACTTTGTATGTAAATCATGTTTTTGTCATTATTTATTTATGCATTATTGTTACTAGATATAACGTTGGACTAGTTTTTTTATATATTTTTAGAACGGCGCCACATTAGGTGTCATAGTATGTCAAATTATAATTATGCTGGGACTATTTATTGAAAAGAACATATTTATTGTCTATAGATATTTTAATTAGAATTTAGGTACCTACCTACTTCGGCTAATGTTCCATTGACTCGAATTACGAATCGTGATCACTAGACGGATTAATAAATTAAATTTCGGTTATAAATATTTGTAATGTAAAAATTGACTTCATTGAAACGTGTTATATTTATATTTTCAAAAGTATCAAAAACTGTTCTTTAACTTCGAGCCAGTCTATTTTGAAAAGCCTTAAACTATTAGCGCGTAAGCATCAAGTCAATGTACCAATAGCCTTAACTCCAACACAACCAACAGAAACGTAAACTGAACATTTTAAAATTATAAGTTAGACATATGCAATACAACAGTATTATAATTATACTAAATTAGTATGTATATTAACAGTTAAAAAAATGCACTTAACCATTCCGATATCCGCTCTATGTAGAAAAATGTGCTTGATCTAAGGTGATCGCATTTTAAACAGAAGTGCCAATACAATAGAATTACTTCTAAGTGACTATTGAATATACTTTGCTATTACTTACACCAAATAGATGTCTGTAATGATATAAGATTTCCAGACCGGCGCAGGTTTCCATCTTTAACCTATTATCCGTTGCGTTTCAGTTTCATTCGACCAAAATAGTTTTTCTTAGTTCTCATAATAATTTAAATAGGTTTAATGAGATGCAAAATTTGAGCTAATTGCAAATATTTTGATGAACAGCATGCCAGGTGTGCCAGGATGGATAATCTCGGCACCCGGTGCTCTCTGCCTACCCTATGTACCCATACAATATGCAAATATATTCTGTACCATACTATTGTGATAACAACAACGAATTTTTAATATTGCTAACTGATCAGAGCCTTGTTTGAATCACTTTGGTTCACAATGAATATAATGTGAATTATTCAACTCTGGAAAGAAGAATTAGGAAATGGTAAAGAACACTGTTAGATGTATTATGTTTGCACACAATCAACACAGCTTTTGAAGGCATTATTTACTGATAATTTAACCAGGTATTACCAAATGCACATGTTGAATTTGAATTATAACGTTAAATTCGACCGTTTTAAGAATCAGAATAATTGTTAAAAGTTATGTATTAATAGTATATGTCAGATTTACACAAAACTGTGTCTCGTTTTTGTGGAATGATCTTATGACAGCAACGTAAAAGCAATATGGTAGGTAATATATAATAAAATACATATCACTTCATCAAAAAATGAAGATAACTTGCAATAAATATTAAACATTATTTCTAGACGTACATTTATACAGTACGATATAAACAAAGTCAATATGAGTATATCCAATAATACATTTATATTATGACAAGGAATTGATGTTCACATTAGTTTTATGTATCTTTTCTAGTTTCTAGTCAATTTGGTGCAATATATGATAGTGACACTAATAGAATGTTTATTTTAGAAAAAGTTAGTCATAAGTTTATAAATAATTTGACTTATATGTTTTATTGTATACCGTTGGTGTTTCATCACATAGAAACAAATAAAAAACAATAAAAGTGTATATAGTTTTATTTTTATCTTAATAATGATGTTTTTAGAACATCTCTAACCTAAGACGACTAAAATATCTGAGGTGTGCTAGCACCTTACAAAATAACACACTCAATGTGACTAGTATCAATTATTTGACTATATAAAATCTTTAACTTAAGCAAAGTAACATATACAGTAAATGAGAGTATTAGTTATAGGTAAAATTACGAGTTTTAAGTCCTAAGCTAAAATTTAGTATTTGGCATAAATCAGAATTTCAGACAGACTTTAGATTCTTGATGAAAAGTTTTTTATAAATGTTGAGATGATATGAGATATCAATGACACCCTTACCCCCAGTTTCGACAAAGGAATGTCACATTGTAATAAAAAAGATCAAATATAATGAGTAGTTCACGACAAAGTCATATGAAAATATATTTACGTTTCAAAATACTAGACTCAATTAATTAGTGAGAGATTAACATACTTTGTGGTTATACTGCTGAATAGAATGGGTTTATACCGGCAGATGACTATTCTTCAAACAGCGAAACTAATTTCAAGGTGCTAACTTCATATCTATACAAGTAATCAATGAATAAATATTTTATGTTCATTTATGTAGAATTCATAAATAGTATGACAAACTAAAGAACAAATGGTATTGAAACAACAAATATCTGAGATGAATGTGTGACTACATCAGCACACACCTCATTTAAAAATAATCTTCTATTTCACGAAATAAATGACAGAATCTGTAAAACTCTAACCAACTACAATTGTGGTGTATGCCTGGTACATCATGAACTTAGAGTTACCGGCTCCATCTGCAACTCTATAACCTATGTAACTATTACTAGTACCTAATTAGACATTGAGAAATTCAGTATATACTTATAAGTTGTTTAAAAATATATTATATGATATTATGATTTAACAAAATGGAATGTAAAAAAGAGTATTTAATCAATGTAATATAATATATCCAATAGCAACATGTATAAATATTATCTACTTATAAAATAATAAAGCAAGTAAAAATAAATCATTATAAACAAGTAATAACCTTATACATTAAACCTTAAACATTTATAATTAAAAATTTAATTTTAAAATACCAAAGCTAATATTAATTTATGTTATTAATAATTAGTATTCAATATTAATTTGTCAAGATGTATGGTTTACCGATAATCCTAAGAAATCAAAGCAAAAATAATACTGTGAGAGCAACCACATTGATATTTTTTTATTTATGGCGATAAAAGTAAAACTGAAATGCATGCTTACTGTACTATTTAGCACAGTGTTACTTGTAAATTATCATTATATCTTAAAAGCATACAATAACACATTGAGCAAAAATTGTATCTTTATACTTACTTTATATTGTACCTTAAATCTATAATAAAGATATAAATATAGAGTACATATTAAAGAGTAATCTTGAAACAATTATGTCCTTTGCTATATATTAGAAAAGTTTGCACCTCACTGTGCACTGCATTTCGTACTACACCACTCAATCAAAACCTACACAACACTGCACTGAGATGAAAATGTCCCCATGCAGACATCTTAGGGCCAATCTTCCAGCATATTATTCACCGTATACCACGTCAATCCATTGCCAACAGGAGGGTGGCTAGATGGTAGCAGCACATGTCTCCAAAAAGTACGACCTTGGGTCAACCCAAGAAATAGTTTCCAATTCTTCCGGTGACCAAAATCGTATGGATTTCTAAATTTACATCGCTGTGTTTTCCTTAGAGTGGCATTGATGTGTGCTTCCACACTGGTCTCTCCGTTGCCTATATTTTTGCCATGCATAAAAATTAAGGTTGTGAGTGCCAGCAGAACAGATACACACGTTACAGCCATGAAGATGACTGCTTTGCGCTTCCAGGGGTGAGCAGTGATACGCTGGGCCTCAGTGATCGGTGGCACGGGCAACACGTGTTCCCGGGGAGAATTAATGAAATCATATTCAACAATAACATCAACGGGTACCAGAGCTCCACTTTGATTTATCCTCACTGGGTGTCCTATTAAGTCTGGATCATTATTCGGGATAATTCCACCTAAAACACCAAGCGATAATATTTATATGTAAAGAAATGTACAGATAATTTACAGCATTAAATATTTAAAAATTTATGAAACCTAAAACCACGTAATTATTGGTATTATCCGGTGCCAAATTTTTCAGAATAAACTTGACATTTCCTATATTAATACCTATATCAATAAAATATGAATTATACTCGTATATTAATTTCAACAAATTACCTGTGTCATTGACCCAAAGGACCTGGTAGCCCAGATCTATGCCGGCAATTATAACGAACGTCACGCCTGCTACCATGTATACCATATAGAGGTAGAAATGCCTAGCGTTGTAATAGCCCACGCAGTTGTTAAGCCACGGACAGTGGTGGTCCATGGCGAGGATGCAGCGGTCGCACACCGAGCAGTGGTGAGTACGCGGCGGTTTCGGCGAGATGCATTTCTTGCATATGCTCGCAGCTTCTGCTATCATAGTGCCCTAATAAAACAATATAATTACTTTCAGTTAGGATATATGTACACTATTTACGTATAAAGGTGAGTCCATATTAAGTTGCAGATTAGCAAATTTTGGTTATTAAAATTATTCACAGGGTTGTGTATTAGCAACAATATTTAAGCATTTAACGTTGCTTATGTATTGGATTATATATAACTACATAAAAATTAACTTACATGAGGTGGATATCCAGGAGGCGTTACAACGCCCTTGTAGTAGTGGAATAAAATGTTGAGCAATAGCCAGTTGCCAATAATAACCAGGAACACTGTAGTGTACGGGCTACGCTGCCACCAGTATGGCAAGCCAACCCAGTAGGCGATGAATACTACGGCTGAAGTCAATACACTAACACAGAAAATAAAAACCTGAAAAAAACAACACATCATAATGTTAAACATCTATAGGTAATTTATCAAATATTAAAACTGTATTAAAAATTAAGAATACAAATTAATATAAAAAAGATAATCATTAATACAGCAGAGATTAACATTTCGGGTAGCCATCACTCCTGAATCTTGAATAACAGTCATCTTCCCAATGTGTGGCGGCAGACTGGGGCAAAGTCATGTGATTATTTCAAGGTGAAATCCTATTGACTTTATATAACATATATTCATATAGAATGAGACAAACTTAACAGTGAAAATGATACATTTTATTTACATTGAGATCATAAAAAGTAAGGAACCATAAAATTTGACAATAATCATCAGCATAAATAAATTAAACATCAATAAATTTTATAATTCATGGAAAATGGAACACTTTGTAATTATGATCTCATTACAGTTTCCAAATCAAATTATTAAATACAGAACCATATAAAATATCAAACATTTTAAAATTAGAACGATAAACAACATCATTAAATTGAAAAAATTACAGAAAATACAAATAATCCAGAATATTCATTTGACATTAGAAATATATGTGGCTTCTTACATTCGATTCCCCGAACATAGAGCCATAAACGCCATGGTGGCCAGCACAGTAAAGAGACAGACTCGAGTTTTGAAGCTGACTAGAATAAACTTCAGAACATAGATGTTCAATTTGAAGATTATTTGACATGTGATGAAGGAGTAGCTAGCTACTCCCAGTACATTAACTGACAGTGAAATCATCGATTTAGTTAATCAGAATTGAGATGACGATAATGATATTCAAAATGGCGATGATCATACTGATCCAGTAGATTTTAAACCATCGGTGTCAAATAAAGAAACCTGAGCAGCAATTGATACATTACGAACTTACATTGAAAGATGTTAAGGAAATCGAGGATCATGTATTCGGTACACACAAACTTTAAAAAATGTAATGTTTCTCACAGTGTGTTAACAAAATATAAGAAAAATCTAAACCAATCGCTACACTGCTAGTAGATGATGCATCATTATCAAACTAATTCATCAGATAAAGACTAATATTTCATAACATATAATTATGAAAGATATAAATCTTATTAGTTTAAGCTTATTTAATTTTCCTAAACTTACCATTTTAGGAAAATTTTCTCCATCCATACATGTTTTATTATGCATATATTAGGGCCACTATCATATCTAAAACTCACTTACCATTGGATGCGGTCCCTGTAACTATGAAACCAAGAGTAGTAAAATTTTATTTTTATTAAGTAATCACTACATACTTACCAAATAAATGGTTTCTCCTTAAATAATGTTTTACACATACATTGGGATCACTACCACGTTTAACATATAGAAATGTTGATAATATCTGAATCTCACCAACATGAAATACAGTCCCATGTTTCTTGCGTTTACATTTCTGCCAGTGGTTATGTTGCACTGAAAGCTGCATGCATATATTATTAGTTAATGGCATATTCATCAGCTACAGAAGTCAATTATCATATTTAATAGCAATGCTGTGAATATTCATAAAGCATTGGAATACTTTTTATAACAACAATATTTCATGGTCTACTCACAAAATACATACATCATGTGCAACCCATGCTTCAGCTAACTAACTACAGTTATCTAATGCACACTGAGAAAAACAATCAATCCCTAGGGAATTCAGATTTGCAGGTTTTCTCTTCAACACCAATGTCCCTGATAGTTTGAGCTGACAAAACTGTCTACATTTAGAGTAAGTAATGAATAATAATTTAGAATAATTAGGTTGAACCCTCAACCTTGAATGATGAAAAATTCAGTATCGGGAATGAAAATGTTCTAAAGCAAAATTTAATTGAAATTCCACCGTTAACATATAACTTTCTACAACATTTAAATATGTACACTTAAAAGTAAACAACTAGTTTGACATGAAAGACAGTGTGATAGTTACCTTTGTGGAACTGTCATAGTATAGACAGACATGTAGATTACCGAAAAATAGTTACATGGACATGGTCAAGCACAGCAGTGACATCTTTTTACATAGTACATAAATACTCATTTGATGTACAAGGTGACTAACTTAATTATAAATAATAACTGGTGGTTCAAAAAATATATGTTATGAATTATCGGCCAAAGTCATTTAACATTTAGTGAATAAAGTAATAATCATGAGTTTAAATAATTATATAAGGGCAAACTTAAAGCAATAAAATGAAGCCAAACACATGTATCAAAACATCAAGATTCGAATGAAACAGCAGCTTAATCTACACAAGTTGTACATTAAAACACAGTTATTACAATAAATTACATACAGTGACACATATTATAAACATTCATAATATAAAATTCATAACATTTAGTAGAAATAACGGTAAAGTGACCATCACAAGTAGATGGCAGAATGCACATGCACAAACTCCATGGTCAAAATGCAGGAAGCAGCTTAGTACACCTATCATCTACTTTGGATGATGACCGTACCTTGACATAATATGTGAAGTGTACACTGGTAGAAGAAAAGTGTCTTCGAAATGCGAATAGTTATACATTATATCAAAAATGGTTACAAATCTTTTCCTAGGCATGTTTTAGACTTTCAAATTAGCCTGAAAAAAGACACAGTCATTAGAGTTTTAGGCTAACAGCAATCTAAAATCCCTTACACTTTGTATGTATAATGGTGTATGAATATGTGTGTTTATTGGTGCATAACGTAACTTCACGCCTGTAATCCCCGAAGAGGTAGGCAGAGGAATGCAGAACACTCCCACGTTTCACCAGTTA
>DWDT01002299.1:0-13973 GCA_018245595.1 Microceris scylla | reverse complement strand
GGTACCTAATGTATAATGTCCAAGAAAATATTTATACTTATTTATGTGGGTACTTTGAAAAAATATTAAGTTTTCTTGGATATCCCCCGATACATACTGATGTATCATTGTACGAGACTGGCTGATGGTTTCATAACTTCAACGTTAATAATTATTAGAGGGAACAAAACCTAGTTATTCCAGTTCCTCCTGTCGGGCGCGTTGCGTGTCGTCCTAGCCGAGTTTCTGTGCAAAAACGAATAATGGAACTGTGTATATGAGTAATTGGAAATATGTGCACGGGCTCATGTCTGTTCGTGTCGCTGTGAGGGCGCGCGTGTGACTGTCTGCGTGCGGGTTGAACACCCAGGATGTTGAAGATGGACAAAAAGTGGTAGTAACTTCAATATGGATGCAATCGCGGAGTCGGCTACTCGGTACTCAACGACCGGTTAGAAGACGTTAGCCTTCGATAGGATGTTGGCCCATTGTAAATTATCATGTAGGCCCTTGTCTATTAGACATAGCATTCCCATCATCTGTGGCCAGAGGAAAGATGTCCTAACATAATTAACTGGACATTAAGCAAATGAAGAAGGTCAATAGCCCATAGCAACTCTTTTTCTAAAAACTTGTCCGTTCTCTGCTTTTTTTTTTGTAAACAGTTTTGCTATATTTAAATCTATTTTTTATGTATTATTAATCGATTAATTTGACACATTAATTTGATCATTTCACACATCGATTAATTTGACACATGATCACAGCACTGTTTGCGCGGATTGCATTGTAGGTACATATGTAGGTACTGTGCACAGAGCACAAAGGGAATAGAGGGTGATTAGTCGCGCGTATTTTACACTCGCGTGGAGTTAAAAAGAAGAATTCAAACTGCCTCCACTTCGCCATATGCGTGATTCTGCATTTTAATACCGAATGGCGCTGATAAGTTTTTTGCTGACACTCCCGCCAACACGCTGGCTACTAATGACTGTAAGTTTTTATCTGTAAATTGTTTACCGGCCTTACTCGTAACTTTACTTGGAATATGACAAAATGTACTTGCAGTTCACTTAATTTTGTAAGGCCAGTAATCCGTGATTTAAACTAGTTATCTCTTCAGGTTAACTGTGGAGATTGGAGAGTGATAGTAGGACATCAAAACAACTATAGACATATTTATATCACATACCGACTTGTGACATCCAAAAACTGAGACAAGTTGTCAATTTTCAGCTAGTCCAGTTCCATACTAAGTCTGATTGAAATTCGTTGCGTCGAAAAATAACAACGTAACGTACAGTATGGGTAGAGATTTCATACAATTTTTCATTATAACATATAGCATCATTATTATATGCAGCATAAAATTGGCATAGCTCGAGACTGGGTACAACGGAGCGATCAAGCAATTGTGAGTAATATGCGACAATAACGCTTGGTAATATTCATACCGGCGCAAGGTCACCAGACGAATATAATTACCTTCAATAGAAACAGAGTAAGCACTTGAAGGAATTAGAATAAACATTCAAAATATACAAGATTTAAGTTTCCACTTAGTGTACGAAATAGAAAAAACATTTAAAACATAATAAATTTAAATAAGCATTAAAAGTGTATAAAATTATGATTATAAGATAATAAATGTACCGGCTTAACTCACGTGCGTTTTCGGGATGGCCCGACTAGTTTCGGACCTGTACGAGGTTCTTCCTCATGTACTCCCGGCGTTTTCATCGAGGTCGCAGGGGAGACTGACTGTATAAAATTAGAGCACTCTTTTAAAATAGACGAAATAAAAATAATGCATTAAAGTACGTGCAATTAAGATAAGCATTAGCATAGAATTTAAATTATTAAAAAAATTAAAATAAATACTTGCTTGCTACATAGATATATAGCTTGCTTATGTATTCGAAGTATAGGATGCGAAATGAAACCGATGAAACCATTAGCGGATTTAAAAATATGACAACTATAAAAAATGTGTGCAGGTTGTATATGGTGCGTTGATAATTCAATATCCATCCATTGAAGGCAGCAATGTCTATCTCAGTTTTAGTTTCGGTTTCACTTTGCTCAGCTTCGTATCACTCAAGAAACCTATGCATGTTATTTATACGATTTTTGTTTGTTCCATGCGTTCATGTTGTTTGGTTCGTAACTGTGCAAATAAGACAAATGTTGTTTTGCAATAGGGGATCAAGGTTCGCTCGGCAATATAAACACTCAGAACGCTGCCAAGGAGCTTAGCCGAGATGCAGAATTGGGTTGCGTGTTGCTAATTAACTAATAAAGTACATAGAACAGACCAATACATCATATGACTCCATAGTGTTCTCGGCGTCAATAATTCATTAAAACAAGTTGCCGCGACGCGTTGATGAGTAATTGTCAAGTGGTAGGGCGACAGGATTGCACAATGTACAAATTTTATTCCGCACACAGGTTGACCTTTATTCGAAATGACATAAAGATGCGAATTCCATAACCCGTGTGCAAATACACAGACACCTCGTACTAGTTTCGCTTACAACTGCACATCGGTTTCTACGCCCCCGCGCAGATCTAATTTCAGTTCTGTTAATTACATCTTAGAATCGTGTTTTCATCGTTCCGGCTAAAAATAGTTTCATATCGTTCGTGTTTTATGAGAAGCGACGAAGCCACAATAATATCAGTTGGACTTAATAAAACGGATCTCTGACTTAGTCTTACGCGTGCGGAGACATTTGAATGTTTATGGGCTCATTTTGTTGTAAAAAGGCTCGCCACAAGGTACATATTCTATTCAGTGGCTATTTTTAACTTGAAAGAACATTCCGCGCCATGTTCTGCTGCAATGTCTACGCGTTGCCGCAGATGGCAGCTGGTAGATATACGATAAATTGAATTTTTCCCAAATGACATCTGAAAACGTTCTTCGTAAAATTATAATACCAATAAATAATACAAGTTCGACCGCGCAAGAAGCTCACCGCGCAGGCAACTGTCAGAAAGCGACACATCTATTTATACGCAGTGGCCAGATACTTGTAAAATTCACAGAAGTTTGTGGTTTTGCCTTGCCAAGTTGGCAGCATAGCTGTGGCTCAAAACGGATATAGCGACATTGATGGACAGAACTTAAGAACAAAAAATGAATGAGATTATAAAAAAATATTCGTGGTCCGAGTTCAATTTTACTAATACCTTGAAAGCTGACATTTTATTAATATTTAACTGTAACTCGAAATTTGACAAATAAATAAAGCAAAAAAAATCAATATTTAAATCTTATTTCAATGAAAGCCTGCTACAATGTAGAATGAATATTGCACAATTATAAAACAGATTCCAATGAAGCATCACAGATAGTGCCACATATCAAACGCAGTACACGCACGTATATTGACAAGTACATGCATTCATACATGAGATTGGAAAATCATGGAATGCAGGCGTTGCAATCGGATGCATATGTTATTATATGCTTTTAATAATATGCAATTCATGCCGACATGGCATACCTACTGCGAAATAGCGTACATCCCAGATATGAAACACATCTCATATAATAATTTATCAATTGTAACTATACTGATGTTCATTTCGCTCAATAATAAAATCGTTATATTTTATGTAGATGTGAATTATTCCATATCTAAAAAATATAATATACAATACCTTCTCACACTCAGAATTGATTGGTAGAAATAAAAAAGTTAAAAAATAAGAATATTAATGAACTACTAAAAATGAACAACAAATTAAAAATTATTAACTTATTACCATATTAAATTTATAATGATAACTTGAATGTTATTTATTAAGAGATAATGTCCGAATCAACTATATAATTGACGTTAGAGTAGTGATTGATGAGTTTAAATGTGGGACGTTAATAAAATCAGCATGGGAGGTCGAGGTCGCGCGAGTCCAACGCCGAAGGACAATGCACAGAATATAATATTAGCTTTCACTGTTATTATAGTATCAATTATTCAGGAGCGCTCCGCTGTGAAACTGCACAGTTGTTGTGGAACTTCCTATACGGTCGGACGAAACCGTGCATCGTGTGTAAATAATTTATACGCTATCATACTTCCTTCTACGTATCGAGTCCGTATGGAATTGTTATTAATTCAAATTGTTTTTATGAGGTTACCGATAGTCAGTCAGTCGCATTAACGGTATTGTTTTATCCGGCAGCACGAACCGCCGCGAATTAATTCTAATGTACGAGTGCACGAGTATTGTTAAAAATGATCTCACCAATTGAATCGTGACTGCGTTTATCGTGCAGATCCAAATGTTTCATCCCGTTCCCATCTCCGCGACCATTCCGATGTACTGCAACTCAAGGACGACCGCTCCTCGCTGTGCGATGGAACAGATTAATGCAAATTATCATACTTTAAAACCATTAAATAATTTTCATCTCCCAATGGGCTGAAAAAAGGTTGGTCCAAACAGCCAATTCGACGTATGATTACCGGTCGTCAATAATAAAATAACCTGCCCAGAGTGCGAATACTCAACGCGAAGTACAATTTACGAGACAAATTATCGCTCTCGATATGCCTTTAAAGCGTGTTTTTTTTACCGATTCAGATGCAGATAATTGGGGGGTTCTAGCGAATTACCGCTTAATAGGGCGATGTTTTTAGCGTGTTGTGCCAATAAAAAGATGTCTCTGTAACTAGCTGCGGAAAACACGACTTTAGAGCGACCTGGTCACGAATGAACTAAATCGTGATAAGGTACACAATAAGGATACCTATTTAAAATTTCCATAAATAAACATTGCAATTTGGAGAGTTGAAGTAATTGTATAGTAGTATTTCTGTACCTTCTAGTTCTCGCAATTCGTATCGAAGTTCTACAAACTTTTCACTAGTCTAAATCATTATAAATATCGTAATTTTACATTACTATAGAAGGCAACCTTTAATACATAGTATTTAAAGCACAAAACAAAGTTCATTTAAAGTTCTGACAAGATTCAATCTTGTCTTCGAAGGACATTCCTAGGCTGTTTAAGATTCAATGAATAGCGGTGAGTCTGTCACCTAACTGTAATGAATGGACGTGCACAGCGGCAGCTAATAGCGGCGATCGAAAGCGATTGAGCCATTAAATTCACAATTAGCATCGTCTGCAAATTGCCGCCTTCCTGATTCCCACCTGCGCCTGCGCAGCTTTATGTACTCGCGCCCGACAGCTGATTCGCTTTTTTACGGCTCATTGTTTTCATTTTATTGCCATGTACGAGTACTCACAATGTTGCGCTTTTTTGTTTGAAATGTTTTTGCAAGATTTTATTAAAAGAATATCAATATGACATCACGTTCGTTTAGATTTTACTACATACTACTTTGTAAGTTAGACACTTTTAATCATTTTAATTCAAATTACTTAAATTATTATACAAAATTGTAAATTATTTATTAGTGAAAAAGTACCAGGTTACACTCACAATTGGTATCATCAGTCATTATGTGAATGAGATGACCTCCGCTGAATATTTATCAACCTTATATATAGTCCGGTTTATTTCTCCGTAATATCATCGTCCGCACTCCGGACAATTACCGTCACAAGGACAGTGTGTTTTATCCACCATTGTACGCAAGCATATTTAACGGGTAATATATTATAAAAACATTTAAATTGCTTTACAGTGATCGATTGTAATCTTCTTATGCATACAAGTTTTTTTTTCATCAACATACAAACAATAAGGGACGCCGGTAAGGGCCGAATGAGAAATTAATAAAACGAAGGTAACTCCAAATATGTAAGAGTTGCAGATGCGCAAAAAATTCAGTGACGTTCATCGAATGTCTTACGCTTGTACCATGGGCCGCGTAGTCGATGGTAGGTTTTGGAGAATGCTGCACAGGAAATAAGCTCTTAATGGTAAAATATTGACAGATTAAAATACCGTGAAATATTTGGGTACGACGTGCGCTTACGAATGAAATCCATCAAGGCTCCGCTTCAATACAGCTGTCGATCGTTATTGACGGTTGCATTTTGTGTTGTCATGTACGGCACTGTTCTTCGCTGAAATTAATGAGAAATGTCGAACGTCTTTACCAATGCATCGCAGGATGGGAAAGGTTAAAATTGAGAGAAACTTAATTTTACAAGTATACCAGCTTCTGTGACGTCTACTCTTTACTTAATATTTCACATTGTAGGCTTGAAAATCAAAACACTATTAGCGGTACAACAATTTAGTTTAATTTGGGTCTAAAGTAAAGGTATCTAAATTAGCAAAAGGCAGATGGAGCGCTTAATGTTTAAAGGCTAAGGTCGTCTAAGCAGTTTATGACATCGGACAATTCTCCTATATGTCACTGACTTCTTTAAAGAAACATTTATGTTAGCAAGGTCTTCTGTAAACAACCCCAGAATGCTGTTAACGGAAAATTGGTAAAAACAATGATATGTACATGAGACGACCGCTATAAACATGTCTCGGTGAGTTTCCCAAAACATTATTTCTCTTAATACTGAAAACACAAGATGTATTATGTAAAGCCGCTCTGACCTCCAATGCGAAAGTTTGTGGGATATTTGCCCCAGGATATGTGTTGTTCGGTACGTTGTTAAACTTTATACGTACCTGGCTTTCGTCCAGACATTTTTGAAGGTAATGAAAATCTCTAAAAGAAAAATTGACTTTTACGTACTGTTGTACCTTTATTTATCTTAAATGTTTTTGTGAATATTTACGAGTTGATATTGCTCACATGTGATATTCCTTTAAATAAGTGTAAACAGGTAAACAAATATTGAGACCTTAACGTTTCTCATTCTGAGAAAATACAGACAGCGAAGAGACAGTTAACGATAAAGTTTAATGAGATGAGAGAACACCATATAAAAGTTTCAGTATTTGTCTGGTATTACGAATTAAAGTGATTTTAAAATGTTTGTTAGTATGATTGTCTGTTTGTTTTTCCAGATTGATCTTGGAAGATTGTGGGTTGACAGAAGTAAAGATAAGTGTTTATAAGGATAACTTAAGGTAATGGTAATGTAAAATTAAGGGGTACCAGGGCGTATTTAATGCCTTAAGTATTCCCTCCCAGTGAATCCTGGGTGGGTGGTGTTCGATGGTAGGAGCTTGTACTAGGTAGGATATTTCAGTTGCATTTAATTAAATACAAAACAGAACGTAATTTCTTTAATTTTTCAAAAATAAGGGAAAAATATCCTTCAGTAGAAATCGACATTAGCCTTTAACAATATATTTTTACTTGCGATATTGCTTCAATAATACTTTGACATTAGTATGCACTTCTTACACCCATAGTTACTACACCTCACGTATTGAAGTGATTGCCGTTTTTAATAGTTCTTTACATTTTCCTTACAGCTTTCTATCGTTTTTCTTAACTAATGCCTTTCCTGAGTTTGTCACACTATAACATAAATCCACAATTTACTGCGTCGAGACGCTGACTAATTTCTCCAAGGCCAAAGAAGATCCATTATTATTTATTACCGCATAAAATAATTCCCCCGGGAATTTGTAATCAAAAAGCAGCCGTATTTCTTACTAGTTAAGTTTATTTTGACTTTTTGTGACCGAATCGAAATCACATTTAGACCTTTACTACTACCGTGAGTCACAAAAGACGATTACTGAGGTTCTAAAAATAGCCCTTATGTGGTTATTGTTATTCGACAAAGAATAACGAATTTATGCATCGATAGTAACTCACACGAAGCATCTATAAAGAATGTTAAACAATAAAAATTTTCAGAAATTGAATTTTGAGACAAAAAAATATCTACAAACTTTCTTACGTTAAGTATCATTTCTGTCATTTAATATTTTCATAACTGGCATCATAACTAATGCTCACGTTAGTCAAGGAAGATTTTTTGTAATCCTAACCTACATATCGACTTTGGTGTTCGTATAATAGTTGCAGATTCAACAGGAAATTTTCCGTATTATTCGATAACAGTTATGTTTCCTGTAGGGGAAATAACTGTATCAATCATTTGAACAAACACAACAGCACGATTTCCGTCATCAATGCAACATACTATAACAATGCTTTTCCTATTTTAGTTTTAATTTGAAATGCTGTATTCCAATTTTCACATTAACAACAGAGATTTGTTTAAAGACTCTTTTTATACATGTACTTTGTTATAGATGAACATGAAATATTAATAAACGAGTTAGGAAGTTAACAAGTAAATTTCCCAATACTTCTCTACTTAGTACGCAAAGTATATCATCACGGGACTTGGACCTGTGTGGATTTTATCATCATCGTTACCAATAATCAGGTCGCCAGAAGTTCCTGTACGTTCTCCTGTTACACCATGTGTTTGTTTTACGATCACCTTAGTTGTTTGTTTACGAGCGTCGGTTTATTTTAGATGCAGAAGTAGGCGACCAGCGTGCACTCCTGGTGCATGTCCGTCCGCGGCTTCGGTTACTTCACCGCATAGTAAATTCTTATTATATCGCTCGTTGTGATCACTTGCGTACCACATACTCCTATGTTGGCGATGTTTTTAAGCAAGCTATTTTGATGCTGCAAGCTATATTATAAGAATTCAAGTTAAATTCGATATAAAATTCAGATTTTATTAAACATGTTTGGCTTATTGCTAGGGGTGAAAAATATTTGTATATGGAATCTTAAAATCGACATCATATTCTTTTGCGTCACTAATTAGAAAGAGTTTAAAGTGGTCTTAATTAAGTTCTTCTGTATCGGCTGTAGCATCTTATTATAAATTTACATCGGTAATAATTATAAAAACATCTCGTCGAGAGTCGGTGAATAATTGCACTGTGCATTGCGAAGTGATGCGAATTATTGATTCGATCAATTGATAAGCCCCGCCAAGAAGATGGCGCCAAGGGTACAGTTACATGCTAAAAAACCTGATGTGGTAATCGAAATTGTCTGATAACAACTTTCTACTCCTCGCTTCCTCTTGGATTCTATAAATCTTGATAATAAAAATGTTGCTTGTTTTACAACACCTCAACAAGTTTCTTTCCAATTGTAAATATTGCAATTTCACTTTCTAACTGCTTCCCTGGAGCTCATTGTTTGATTGGATGCTGGAGTATAAATTAGAAATGAGTAGTTGGAAATGATTCATTAATTTACACCCGAGGGTCTAGTGAGACGAACTTTTCCATCAGCAATTAGCCGAGACTAGTGTTGTTGAAAATCTGATTGCACGACTCTATGTGCCCCTGTCTCTGCACGTTTTTATCAACGTTATTAGACTGAAGGGTTCCTCACACCCTCGGGAACACTTATACACCCTATCGAAGAAGTGTGAGGGCTTTTAGCATTGTTGCGACACACTAGGGCCCTCGATAACAAAAGGTTAGGGTTCACAGCGGTACTTGTAAATTATTCCTGCTGCGAGCGTACCTTTTGTTGCAGAGAAATGGCAGTCCTGTAGGTGCGACTGCGATGAATTGATGCGTCAACAACGGGTAAGCGAATGTCTGATGAAACAAATGTTGGGAACTTGAATAAAACTTTACTGCCTTAGTAATTTCGTCTGTTTCGAACGATATGAAAAGCAGAAGAAACCTGATAAATAGCGCAATCTTCGTACTAATATGCGTAAAGGAACAACTTTGGAGCCTTTTCTGCCATTTATTTACCAAGAAGCAACAATCTCAAGAATAATAAATGGTGGGTAGATACGACAACACTTTTTTATTGGTTTTAAAAGGACAATTCCATTATAACTTTATACCATGTGAATCTTAGGACCGATGATCTAGAAATTGGATTTTCTGTTGTTAACAAAGCACTGGAATATTCTTTCGGACTTCTATCATATCGTATCAGTTTTACCAAACTGCCCTTTCTCACCTTCCGTTGTTTTAGACTTGAAGGAAAAATTGATCTTATGCTTTGTATCTGTTTCGTTCGATATTTCGTTATTTAAAAACCATAACTACAATGTGACCAACATTATGCTTAAAGTAAGAAGTACATACCAAGTAGAAATACATGTAACATTATACTATCCAACTACATAATTTGTTATACCAAAAATCTTGCTATTGTAACATTTTGTCCAGTTTTCGAACTCCCCAAAGGAAAACAACTGATATACTTTTTTCTTTAGATATCTAAGAAACACAATGTCGTTAAGTAAATAATAAATAAACAGTATTTTCATAATTTTAATTTACAATGGCATGGAAGGCGTAGTCCTAGATTCTCATAGCTGGCGGTATTAAATAAGATTTTACAAATGCCTCGACATTAAAGCCGTCGGGGTGCGCGCGAAGCACAATAACGTCGCTCGCTAACGGGCGCCCAGCGGTGCTCGTACTTCGTTGTTATTTCAAGCTTCGCAGTTATTTCTTCTCTTCGCATTTCAACCTCTCATACCTGCTGCATAAATAATGACCGTCGCACTTTGTTATAGCCGTCGCACTTTGTTATTGCACGAATTATGTTCCGATGCTATAATACTAATATATGTACTCGTAATTTGCTCGCCGTTCCTTAATAGCTTGGAACGTTTTGTCATACTTAACTGCGATTTGTGATGGACTTAACACTGTGGAGTACATTATGGTTTTTTTTCTTACCACTAAAACCACTTTTATACATTACTGATAGAATTTCACACCGAAGTCCATCTGATTATGTATTCTATGGGGAAAATTTACTAATTGTTAAGGTCTTGTTTAATAATAATCAGTAATAATTGATCTTAATGTCTTTGTTTGTAATATACATATTATACGACAGAACTTAATTTTTAGCATGACATTTTCTTTGTGGGTTGAAAAAGCACGGGTCAATTAGCAGTGAGAGATTCGTCCCTAGTCGGAATCATGACTCATTTGCAGCCTTTAATATAAGGGCGCTTCATTAAACTTTTTCTCTTGCCAGTATGTAATAAAACCAGCATTAGGACGAAATCATTATAGATACTATCAAAGTGATGGTGGTGGCAGAACCCTCCGCCTACTAGGCCTGAATATTGGCTCGGTTTTAAAATGCGGGGCAATCGCAACAACACATCGAAAACAAAATTGATTCTATTAAACTATAATTCAATGCGAAGTACCATACAAATATTTAGAGGCGGCAGTGATTATTAACATTATTAAGCTCGAATGCCATTTTGCCACTTCTTAAATAAAATTAGGTTCTATTTCTTGCTGGATCAATAAAAAATCACAATTAAAATGTAACTTACGTACGAATACTATTAGACTTAATCGCGATTTGTTAGTCTGACCTTTAACAGTAGTAACTTAAATTAATTTCTTGTCTTAGTGAGTGTAAAAAATTACATGTGTCTATAGTTCTACGAATGTGTTACTTCCTGTATATTGATTGACGATGATGACGAGGTCGTATCGATCAAGACCAATCGATCTGAGAGTAGTTTCCATGACATCATTACGTTTTCAGATACAATTCCCGGATATAAATGAGGGGTGGGACGGTTGAGAATTTTCTAATTAAACTATACCAGTTATAGAGCGCAGAGGGACAACGTTGTGGTGTAGGCTCCAGGATCTCTTGTGGCACACTTTATTATGTGATAGCAAGATATCAAATATGTTGCATGGACTCACTCTATAGAGATTATAAAGGAAATATGATCATTTTATATTCAATACTGATTAGTCTGTTGGTCAAGAGGTTATTGGATCTAACTGATCTGGGAATTGGGGGTTCAATTCCCACCAAGAACAAATAGCTGTGTTTACGAGTTCTTCCTATCATTTTGACAGGGTGTATGTAATTTCCACTGCTGGAAATTGAATTGAAATTTGTGGAATTGCAATGGGTTGAGAAAAAAAAATTAGAAAAATGTAATTTCAGATCAAATGGCCGTGAGTGTGGTGTTGTCATCAAATATTATTATTAATTAAAAGTTTGAATATTCCATTACAAAACATTAATAAGTTAAGCGTCTGCGGGCTAAAACTTCTCGGAAGATGTGCCATTTACTATCACTTTAAAATCCTTTACTTACTTTGTATATGTACTTAGTCAAATTGTATTCCAAATCGTTTCTTTAATTTGTATATCACAGGTTCATTGGTTCGTGTTATCGTTTTCTATGACTATGCATATTCTTTGGTTACTTTATCAATGAAAATGTATTAAATATAAGCGTAAAGTATATTTCAGTGTAATTAAATTTGATTTATTTGTGCAAGGCAACTCTGGCACTAATATTTTAATAATTCAATATGTAAACATAGAAACGAGTTATATCAATTACTGAGTCGCTTTTAATGCGGTTCGCTTATTAGTATGTAACTAAGTTAGCTATGATTAGATGGAATTATTATATTAGTTTAAGGAACTTTTACAACTTGACACTGATACCTACTTGGAATTGCAAATGAAAATTTTAAAGATACATTGAATAGATTTACATTAAAATAAGGACTGAATTTTTTTTTCTTTAAATTTTATTTACATAGCAAGCAGTCAGATATTAAAATAGAAACTTTTTTTTAAAGTTTTCGGTCGATGCGGCAGAAAATATTGTAAGCTCTAAAATTTTTATCACTATTTGTAAAATTTGTTTTATTTAAAGTCTGTATTTCACGACATCAACTTCACTGCATGACAAATTGACTAACTATTTTAAATAAAGATCGTCGTAAACAATGGCAGGTATAGTGCAATATAAAATTTAATAACTGTCAAATAAAATATATTACACATCATATAACTTTGCTTCTCTACATATTTTATCGGAAATGTCTATTCGATGTTTTATTGTGGCCATTGGAATGACTTTATAACTGTAGAGCAATGTGTTTTTATATTTATCAAGTTCATAATGTGTCGTAACCGACATTTTGTATATGTCGAAAGGAGGTATAATAAAAGTTATCTTTCCGTTGTTAAAAAGAAAGTTACTTTCCTCGTGATTACTAAATCAAAGGACGTTGATCGAACAATATCTGTATTCCAGTGACCAGTAATAAAAATTAGTAAACCTGATACAGACAATAACAGTTGAAATAATTGTTGAAGTAATGTTTAAAAAATTAAAAAAATATATATTTGTTTCTATGTGATTGTTGGAGGAAAGAGTTTTACACGGGATTATTCTGCAAAAAGTTGCAGTACTAAATCCTGCAGTAAGTTCTTTTCAAAGCACTACTTTAAACCTCCTTCAAATTTCGCCCTACAATAGGCACAGAGACATACGATTGCACAGACGACTGAGAGCTCTTACTCGGCACGCGGATCGCGCGGTGCCGCGATGTCGCAACGCTTACGTCACGGCAGATAGCGATTTTTCCGACCTACGACAAGCCAGCGGGTCGGTGACCTCGCGCCGATCCACTCGGATCCTGTATCGCCTCGCACCGCACCCCCAGGCTGACGTCGCGTCATCCGCACTGAAGAGGCTTCGTCTCGCAGATAAAACGGGCGCACGAAGCGACGAGCACCCTTAAAAACGACTCGCGTTCTTCTATTTTTACGTCAAGTGGGAAGATGCATTTTTCATCGCTGCATTTTTGATACGACATCGCAGACAGTGCAGTTTTATTTCAACCACTTCGGTATGTCTCATCTCCAAATCCGCCAGTTTAAATTTGAACCCTGACGGACTTGATTTAAGGTTTGTTTTAGGACGAAATTAAAACATGTTTTCATAATTGAGATGTGCACACGAATCTCCATCTCAAGCGTGAAAGTGTTTTCTTTTCTGCACGCTGCTGATTTTGATATCCCTCGCTTACCGTTCGCATTTATGAATAGGCTCGTTTGCGAAACAGTTTCTGCTTTGTTATGTAAATGTACCTTCTTTGCAAAGCGTTGTTATTCGTTAGACTATAGATGCTTTTAAAAATTTTGTCTCTTTTTTTTTTTTTTTTTTTTTTTTTTTCGCCCAAGCAAGGACACCCCCCTGCGGGGGGGGGGGGGTGAATGCTCCTAGCATACCTCAACGACATCCCGGGCGTATCGGTTATGTGGGACTCACGTGTGAAGCACGTG
>DWDT01002298.1:0-13976 GCA_018245595.1 Microceris scylla | reverse complement strand
ATTCCATTGTGGGACTTAAACGTAACTGATGAAACGTGGGGGTGTACTACAGTCCTCTGCCTACCCCTTCGGGGCTTACAGGTGTAATGTTACATTTTTACAAACAATTAAAAATAAAAAAGCAGAGAAAAGCGTCTCGCTATATTATTTTGACTAAAACTATCTTTACAAAAGTGAGCGAATGTATTACAAGACAATAGTAGATAATAGTGATCCTAGGACCGTAATAAATACCGATTTAAGTTGACACGATGAGCTTACAAATTTCTATTTTATTACGTACATCGGTGAAAGAGTCAGGTACTCTGACGACGTTGGAACAATTTCTTGCAAGGAGCTTTTTCGAGTCAGCAAACCAGAAATTCATTCAACATAAAACTAAGGTAAATTTACTATTTCGGCCAATCACTAAAATTAAAGAGACAAATGAACGCGTAGAAATTTAAAATGAACTAGTTAGGACAATAGTATATAGAATTATTTTTATATAACGCCATAAAACAAAATGAGAATCAAGAAGTATTGTCCACACTTATTTTAAATACAGAAGAATTCTATGTATTTAAAATGTGATTAAAATCTTCAAAATAATACCGTTAAATAAATACCAGTAAATCTCTCTCTGTTTCAATACCGATATGTACCTACTATTTAAAAACGAGTGCAAAAACTGTTAAATAAATACCATTTTACTGATAATATAATGCTTAGAAGAAATAACACCTTTTCAAGTGGACTCACTACCGCGACTTCTTTGTTTGTGGTCATGCAACCGCACGGCTGGGGTCTTCGAAATATTAGTGATATTCAGCATAGTAGTAATTTTGTATAGCATTGATTTGTTACTATTATTACACCGCATGACTCGTCAGTTCGTGCGACCTCTATGAACATCTCAATCAAGCGGGCACCGTGTTAGGATGTGTCGATAGGGCTGTCACTTTTTAAAAACAAAATATTGGCTAGTCAAAGTTTTCTGTGTATAAGATTTTGTACGCACAAAACTTATTGCGATTATGTATATAATGTGCATCGAAAATTTCAGAAAATATATTCAGCTTTTAAAAATGTTAATCTTAGTGTATTCCCACGAAAACAGACGTGTGTGTTAAAAGCTAACTCCCAATAGGTACAACACATTTTACATATAACTACATGATATTAATAATAATTCTTGCCCTAATGGTTTACTGTCATTATTATTTGTTAACCCTGTAAATCCGACGTTTGTACATGTATGATTGAGGGCACAGATGCAAAAGAACATCATTTGCGCGTTGAATAACATTAACAACCTTACTCTTTACCGCGACTGACACCGGCAAGTTATAAAATATATGTTTACACCGATTAAGAACTGCATTATGATGTAACATATTGACCTTTGAAATCAGTTAAAAAGTTGTTAAAAATCAATTATAAAATCTTTTAGTATCGTACATCACTTGCATACTATTTGACATCGCCTAATTTACATGCAAGCGATTTTAATTTTAATTTACTAAGACAATTTTCGTTTTGTTACTATTGAGTGTAATAATTAAATGTTTTTTTTTTTTAATTGAAATGGTTATTAATGTTTTTTTTAAATAACAGCAGTGTATTTATAACTAAGCATGTGATATTAAAACTTTCTTTCTGTGTAACCCTGTGATTGTATTGACAGTAAACATTTTCAATTTCAATTAATTTTTTGTCTAAATTAATATACATTTTTCAATAATATATTTGTTGATATAGTACTTATTGACATTAATTGGAAAAATATTGGATAAACAGATGGAAAATATTGCGATATTTTACCCATAGGATCCTGTGCCCGCTTCTCCGAGAATTACAGGCGTAATGTTTTCGTTATTTTTGATTCAGGCCTATTAAATTTCTAGAATTGTGTCATGATACCCCGAGTACGTTTGTTGCTCTCCGTAACATAATCAACATTCTCGATTCCACCATCTCAGACTCCATAAATTTTATTAGTTAAATCTATGTACTTAAGCCAAAAATATTCTCAGAAGTATCTGTCCATAAACAATATTTACTGTTATCATTAATAGTAATCGGATATAATAAAATGATTGAAACGGTTTTAATTAAGCTTATATTGGCAATTAAGTGATGTCAGCTAATGTGTCTCCACAGTTTTAACTAGATGCCTGCGTTTAATTAACTTCTTCAAGGCTAACGATTTACATTTTACTTATCATAGTTATTGGTCTCACAGACCAAGGTACTGCGTGTTCAGTTATGTAACATATTCCAACTTAAGTAGAAAATGCTTCAAAACTCAATTATTTATCTTAATGTGATCTTGATTTTTCATTCTCGCGGACATTTAAGTTGTGACACACATTTACAAGCATAGAATTTAGTATAAATATACCAATAATTTATTCCACCAAATATTGATATACATAAATATTTTATAATTAAAATAGATAAATCGTATTTGGTTATGGTCAGCATGCAATTTTTGAAATTATTTTCATAAGTTCTACAATGTCAAATCATTCATACAAGTATTGCTAATAAATTCTCAAATACATTAGAATTATAAAAAATACCTAAACATTAAAATAACCTAGGTAAACATATTACATATTTAACAATTACAATGTAAGTGTACACTTTGGGACACGTGTCGGTACATTAATTCTGCACTGGTGCAGCCTTGACGCTTAAAACAAAAACAATATGGCGCACTTCCTATTCCCATAAGTCTACGCGCACCATGGAACAAAGGTGTCGCAGGTCCTTACAATCGGAATGTGCGGCATGTATGTACTTATAAAATTATCAATTAATATTCATATAACTACCACGAACAATCCACGTCCGATGAATTGCATACGAATTCTCTATGGATTTGCGGTAGCTCATGCATTTTATAACATACATACAGTGAGGAACAATTCATTGTTAAAGTATGTGGCCGACCATACAGAATATGTCCACGGCGTAAGTACCAACTTCATGTTACAAGTACGAAATAACAAATACCTACGTATAGTATAAATCGAACGAATTTCAAGTAAAATTGGCGCAACAATCATTCGTATAGGATTTAACGGCTAATGTTGAAAATAATGGTAGTTTGCGTGAAATATTGTAATTTTCATTTTCAGTTCACCGTAATGATGCACTTAACCTGGATAATGGTGACGTAATCTATCCATTAGACCAACCGTTCATAAAAATGAACGTCAGAGAGCATCTCAGAAACGGTCATCATGTAATAATGTGGCCTAGTTGCGTTGATTTGTTCAAATTGACCATACTTAAGAGGTACATTTGTTTGACCTACTAATATTGGTGTCAGGATTGTCAATAGATGAATACCAAGTGAAAGAATCCTTCATTTATCTTGTGGCGTAAACATTTCTATCACAAATATAAATATGTAATTTTGAGACAAGTCCATTTTACTATTTTTTTTTTTTTATTTCAACCCATCAGAATTCCACTGCTGGAATATATACGTATTACCATTTTACCATATATACGCACTTATCTAGTCCAAAATTACGCTGTGGTATTATGGGTAATGTTTAATATATAACTCATTAAAATTTATCATATTTTTTTTCTTTATGTTGGAAATTATTTAAAACCATTGTAGAAAGCGTACTCCTTCTATAGTACACATTTTGTCATTTAATAACAAATTCTAAAGTAAGTATTTTTGAAAAAAATCCTTTGTTTATTTCTTGTCCAAAAAACCTGGACGACTTTTCTCTAGAATTCTATGTTTATATTTAAAAAAACGACGTGATTTGACTTGAACGCACTTTTATTTGTAAGCGTGTATCTATCCGACCACTGACGCAATTGAAGATCTTAAAACTTCATATTATTATTCACTGCCGAACGAATTCAATTAGTAACACTCCATAAATGTCAATCCGTTACTTGACATTTGTAAAGACAGCAGAACTTAAGTGTATATGCGTTTATCTTTTTACGATATGTCTTTATTAACAACTCGTATTAAATCTACTTCCACAGCCGGCCGGCTAAGTTCGAGAGATAGGGCTAATTACGTGGGTGATAAACATGTCGCAGTCTGAACTTCCATGCTAATTAAGTCACCTGCTATCTCACCTGTCTGGGTTAAGCTGCAATCCAAGGACTGTTCGGAACAGTAATGGAGACGCCTTGGGATTACGGATTATTCACTACAACTCGCATAGAGAATGGCCAAGTGCTCCTGGACATCTGAAGTCCTTAAGGGAATTGGTTTGTGGAGATTAGGGAACTGTCTCAAGCACTATACAAACATATGGTCAACTTCACACGTGTCCGGTTCGTGACATGAAAATTTAAGATGTCGAAACATTGTACATACATATTTAAGAAATACGCAAAAAATCTAGTTAATTATAATACGTATTTAGGAAAGATCCTGTCTGCGTATTTGTTAGGTTTTACGTCTTAATGGCTGTGTTTGTTTTTCGGCTTTGATTAAATTTTATGTCCATAAGTTTATTATAAAAAAAAGTTGAAGGTGTCACGCAATAAGTTATTTAAATATATATTTATATGTAATAGATTGAATAAACTTAAGGAAAATTAATTTCTATTAATATAGGATATTATGTAGAAAAGTAAAACTGTCCGTACATAAATAATAAAGTAAACTTTATTAAAGTTTAATTAGTATCCGTTCCGCGCGACGTCCTTTCCAAGTTCGAAGATGAGCCCCTTGAGATTCCGAGCAAGAGTTAGGTCTCAGGGTCAAACTTAGAATAGATTTGCTTTTTGTTTCACAAAACTTGGAACTTTCAAATTAACTACTTATATATGTATCCATGACACCTGCTGGAAACTTTTCAAAGCTGTTTCTAAACTTATTTTATTCATGTAATTAGATGTAAACTTTTCAAATTACGTTTAAAGCATACACAAACTATCGCCTAGTTTAAGACGAAATCTAATAAATAGATTGATAATGAAATTGTTAAAGAAAAGGAAAAAATAAAATTACCAAAACATGTATAAAGGTACATAAATAGTTTAGTGCATTGAATATTATCATCAATGACGAATAAAATATTCATATATATAACAATTCAATTGAGATTTGAATAACGCAGTATTTATACTAAATCGGCCCCAAAACGGCAGTAGAATAGTGGACAATAAAGGTTAAACGTAATCTGATCGGCCCAACAATGCTCCGGGGAGCGGTAATGGCGGCAATGTTGCCACTTTTTGTTCTTTTGTACGTATTTATACTGAAAACCCTCTTTAAATTAGCAACCACTGCAGTGTACTTAAGCAGGCGGACTCGGGTTAGTAATTATCTGATATTCGAAGATAAATTCTGGAGAAGTATATCGACAGTAAAACTGTTAAAAGTATCGATCGTATTCAAAACTGTGAATTAAGTTCGTTTCTAGGTTTTAATGTAAAAAGGTAAAAAGGAGTATGTATTGCTCATAGTATTGCTTAAGATATTCATATATTTAAAAAACCAATAACGTGTACGGTGCTAATAGGACTAATGGAGAAGTGTTGCTTGATTTTAGCGTTACGATTTCAAGCAAAATACTACTAATAAGTACCAAAAGTATTCTATAAATATTACATTACAGCTTATATTGACCAAGTTATACTTCAATAAGGACTTTTCATTCGACTCTTATACACGGTATTCCTATGAGAATGAGAAGAGTTATAACCACAATCGGTCACACTAGCCAAGTGGCGGCGCCCCACTTCACACGCATTAGAAAACATTTTGGAGAACTTGGAGCTGTACCGGTTTCCTTACGATATATTTTTTGGCGTTTTAGTCCATTTAGGTAAAGAAAGAGGCGCGCACCAAATTCGAAACCACGACCCCCTCAGCGGGAGGGTGATATCTGATGTCAGGCCAAGCTATAATTGCAAAATTTTATTATGGCAAGGTGTGTTTTATTTTGATAAGGTATTTCAAGTTTGTCTCAGGAGCCCAAATCAATCTCACGTGCCAGTGGGGCATCTTGCTGTGAAACAGACTAGGCTCTTGCAAACGGCTAAATTTGATAGAGCGCAGTCTATCATCGGTGGATTAAATACACTCAAAACCCCTATGAAGGTGCAGGAGGTTGCTTATTAGGGGAAGCTCATATCTGGCACTGGATTGAGTCAGGCTAATTATGACGATGATAATGATGATGGTAATACAATAATTGATGTAAATTGTAGGACCACTCACCACTTTAGAAGTAGCTTCAATATTTGCATCGTGTTCACGGCAGTTGTTGGTGAGCTAAAAATATAAAAAACACTATAGTTAATAAGTCCAAAGCCAATTTTAAAGCAATATGCATATTTTTAAGCAATAATATTTAACACAGAAGCGTATTTAATGTGAGTAGATACATCTGAGGCATGTATGTGAGGTAAAAAACTTGTTAAATCAAAATATTTATCACCATTAATACATTTTCATTACATTTTTTACCCTACAATTGAAACTTATGAAGTTTTTTTAAGGAAGCTTGTGAAAATTATCATGAAAGAGCTAGCAAATGTCGATAGGTACTTACGTGTGAGTTGGCAAGTAAACATAGGCAACAAAAAGGATATTAGCCAATTTTTTCGTACAATGCGTTACGGTGAGTCACAGTAAAACTTAAATAGATGAGTAATTGTCCCCACAAGAGACAAACGTGGCAACACCGGCGTCGCCACTGACTCAGTTTCAATGACTAAGATCGTTCTTTTGATACTTTCACAAATCTACGATGGCGGTGAAATTTAATTTGTTAATTGTTCATTTTATCTTTGTGACTTAGTATTTCCCAGGAAGAATTGTGGTAAACAAGGAAATGTTGGGAATTTTAATAACCGATGAAAATAAAATAACCGTAGTTTGATTCTTATTATTAAATTCTTGAGATCGAAAGTACGTCTGTACATAAACAGAGTCTGTGTATTAGATTTCGATATTTGCTATCATTACGACTTGAAAGAAGGTCAGGTCAAGATTACACTTATTAGACGAATAAATACGATGAATTCAATAAAAGTACTAGAGACAAAAAAACAACGCAAAAAAACCGTAGCCACTAA
Source organism: Microceris scylla (assembly GCA_018245595.1). Lineage (NCBI taxonomy): Eukaryota > Metazoa > Arthropoda > Insecta > Lepidoptera > Hesperiidae > Microceris > Microceris scylla. The sequence continues at coordinate 6,917 of DWDT01002298.1, read as the reverse complement.
AAATTCTCAGTGTCTGCCTACCCATACGGAAAATAAGCGTGATAATGTGTAGAATGTTAAATTCGTAGTCTCGCGAAATAAAGCAATAATGCAATGTGCATATAACCTACATAAATCTTAACAACACGATAAATTAAAAGGTAAAGGTAGGTAAATCAGAAATGAATTTATAACGCAATGCAAACTTATTCTTGCAGTTGTTCAAGCTTCGAACATTTTATACTTTTGGAATAAATTATAAGTTGTCATGATTAAGAAATAGATTCGTTCTCCTTTAGTTCGAACGTTACACTTGCTGCATACATTTTTTATAACCATATGCCTTTACCCGTTAAAATTGCCATGTTAAGCCTAAAATCCCATACAAATTTCCAAAACCATAATTGGTGTTATAAATAGTTTAATAAAGGGAACATATACATAATCTGTACTTACAAATACACTTGAATATTTTCACAGCATGAAGCATTGATAATAAAGTATTTATTTATGTTATACTAACAAAGTATTCTAGAAATACAGTAAGAAAGAAAACATTTATTTTATCTTACGGTTACTGCAGTATGGCTATATATACATGGTATAAAAAATATAATGATCTCGGATGAGGATGTGCGAAAGGCTGCAGGCAAAAGCTAGATGCTGCAAACCGAGGATAGGGCACGATGGCGCTCATTACACGAGGCCTATGGCACTGGATTGAGGTAGATGGATGATGATGATAATAAAATGAATGACTATCATAAGAAAACAGATAAATACATGAAAGGTAAAGCTACAGTACCGGTTATTACATAAATATACACATATGCAACTGTAACTTTTCATATAATGTGAATATACGTTGTGCAAGAGGTATATGCAGGATCGGCAGTACGAAAACCAACCTTTCGTCTATCCGCAGCGCACTGGACCGCAAACCGTGTTTTTTCAAACCGGATTCTCGTCCAATCGCTCCCGATATTGCTCCCTTTTTATGATTCTGATCAACCCGCTCTTCGGAAACTAATTGAAGATAACAAGCTTGTTTTTTCACCTTTCTACTTGTTCCTTTTCCCTCAACGATCGAGCTTCAGATATAGTTTTCTCAAGGTTTTTATAACTTTGTTGTAACGCTTTTTATAAAACGTTTTTAATTAATGATTGCTTAAAATGAAACGTTGCGACACACAAAATGGCGGGCAGTTTATACTTACATTTGAATTGGATCGAAGGGGAATAGAGTAGAATCGAATAGAGTTTGACTTATATTGTTAGTATAGCAATGATCGATCACAGTCGCATATGATCGTAACCCTTCTCTTACAAAATTTAAAACGATAAGTCCTAATGATTTAATAACGTAACATCACGCCTGTGATTCCCGAAGAGGTAGGCAGAGGAGTGTAGTGCACTCCCACGTTTCACCAGTTACGTTTACGACCCTTGGAATAGGTGGTGAGCCTATTGCCATGGGATTTAATAAATAAGTATACTGAATTCCTGCAGCAAATATGTATAAATCTATCATCTTACACCAGAAACAAATAGCATTACGGGAACAAGATAAATGGATACAAAAAATCTATGTCTTCAATGTTAAGCAATGTTTATTTTACAACCATCCTGTTCAGTACTAGAAATACGTTTATATAATTCCCGCGACCAATGGTTGGTTTCATGTTGGCAATAATTTCTCTATATCTTATGTCATATACCACAGATTACGTAACGTAGGAAGTTATACAAATATGATCGGCGCAACGATAATTTGAACCAGTTTCGCACACTTCCTCGTAAGCCCCGAGTAAAATAAAAAGACCGGTTGTGAAATACCAATATAAAGAGCCGATGAAAGGATTTAAGTAATCTTAATAGCCTTTGTGAAACATCAACAAATATAACGACCAGGTGGTCCACATGTGAGCTGCTTCTAATACAAGTAAATTCTATTGTCGGCTTTATAGAAATAATTTACCAGAAAGATTTTTGTTAAATAAATCTTTCTAGAAACTATTATTTTGGAAGTATATAATGGCAGGCATCATGGAAGGCAAAAACAGTCACAAACAAAGACGGAGTATGCAGAAAAGTTTGGTTTTCCTCGTTTAAAAGTGAAAGGAGGAACGATACTGTCCTCCGAAGGATAAGAATTGGGACGTCGTTATCGGCCGTCCTTACCCGAAGCGTAATTTTTTTTATAATATATTACGTAGCATGAAAAGGCAAGGGCCGTGCGTGTAAATTATATGGATTTTTATATCGTGCACCTAAAACTATGGTCCAGATTTAGGTCATTTGCGTTGCCTGACGGGTTTTTTGTTATAAAGACTATTTCTTTCAAGATATTAGGGTTGTCCACAAGTTTACCTAATTGAAAGAGAGGTCTGAAACTTTTTCGGAGTTCATAAATTTAACCTCTTGTGCTTGTTTTTAAAGACGGTTTATCGGATCGATTATCTATAAATTTGTGTGCCTTGGTTAGAATTATCAGCCCAAATGATCAATTTCCGTACACCAAACACCGGTCTTAGATCTATATCGAGTAGTATCCTGGAAGACTCTTAGCAGAGCCTACATTGACGAAAATAAAAGACAGACACCACTTAATGAGAAACAGTAATGGATGTGATGGGCGAATTTGTAGCAGATCGAAGAGAGAGAGAAGATCCTTGTTTAAATATAACTGTTATTGATGTGATATCATTTAATATAAGGGTTATTACATCCACTGCATTATTTTGTCTCACTAATGTCATTGTATCATCCGAAGAACCGAAGCAGTCAGTTGACTCGACGGCCCAAAATATGCTATAGTTGTATTTGTCCAATACCATGGTGACATCAATCAATTTTGCATCGTGTGCTGTAGTACGTAGATACATTTTTCCTGTGTTATAAATATGAAGCGGTAATAAAAGAGAAGGTAATCCTTTATAGTAAATTCGTCACGATCAGAGCACGGCACGGCGGCGGCTTCACGCGCGACCGCTGGACCGGGCTCTTCCAAAACCAATATGCTGTCTTCGTGCGTGAAATGTTGATCATCACTGTCCATAAAATTATTTTAGTTATTTTAAGACAGAAACTCCATACATTGAAATGAAGCCTTTGCATTTTCAAGATATTCTAATACAAATGAGATAAAATGTACTAAGCGTTATGTTTCCAATATTGAAAACAATTGGAACATATAAATATTTTTATAGTGAGGTATAAAGGCAGAAGTGACGCTGCTATAACTATTTTTGTTACATATAGGACATTTCTACAAAAAATTTCAACTTAGGGTTTTACACACAATGTGTTTCTTCTGGAGAGATGTTAGATAAACATATGCACAGTGCAGACGCCACGTCAACGTCTCGCCTAAGACCCACTTTATCAACGCTTGTAAAGAGGCTGTTATTCATGTATAGTTTACTTGCAATTAATCTTACGTTGTACTTATTTTATTGAGATTGGATATATGTACGTATATACCTACATAAGATAACGTCACGCCTGCATTGCCTTCAAAGGATAGACAAAGGAATGTGGTCACTCCCGCAATTTACCTGTTATGTTCCTAATAAACTTAATTTGTAATCCCCGTTATTTATTACTGGTTTAGTAGGTTATTACTCCTAATAAATAAATGCTTGTAAAAGAATACAAAGGCTCCTTAGTATTTTGATTGAGATTGTTTAGGTAATTTGAAAATTCATACACCGCGACATAAGAACAACAAATTTTACATTTATATTTTATTTTACCGGTTTAAAAATAAGAAGCAAAAAAATAATAATATCTTTGCTGATCAATCAAAAATGAAGATAAGAAATCGATGTGGGCGATTAACGAATTCTCTTTTTGAATTATTGCATCAATTCCAGAAGATTGATTGTTTAGAAAAAGATTAATCAAGTAACTGTATATACTACAAATAAAGGCAACTATACATATATAAGGAGCAGCGCCGGCGGTGCGAAAAGCCGTGCCCTACGATCTCCAACCAGCATGCCCAGCGTGGAGATTACGGGCATAAACCCGCTTCTGGGGGAGGCCTATGTCCAGCAGTGGACTGAGATAGGCTGATGATGATGATGTATATGAGGATACTGGATAGGTAACGGAATTGGATAATAGTGCATTAGTAAATATGTGCATTTACGACAAAGTCGTGAAGGCTTAGGCAAACCATACAGGAATTTACATTTTAATCAACCGATAAGTATTCATTATCTGTGCAGTAATGTAAACAAAAGCCGCCTATAGGATTAATAAAGCCGTTCAACCGACATCGGTTACGTATGATGGATTACATATAAAACAAAACATAATGAATAGTACCTACTTTATATAGGAAACATTTAAGACACAATCTAAATATACCATTTCAAATTGGTCATTTGATTCTCTAAAGAATTGCAAGTTTTATCCTCGTTGCCCAACGTGGGGTACCCTCAAGTACCTAACCCAGGGATATTTTTGAAAAGCGCGTCATAGGTCAACACCCACCCTGGAGCTTAGCTGCAGACAAATAGCCTTCCCCACCAACGTGAAATATGACGCTAGGGTAAAAATGTGACTGTGGTATATTTTAAGAGTTAAATAAAAATTACTAGGAAATATACTGCAGTGAAGTAGAAATCCTTTAAAATAATAATAGTTCAGTAGTTTTGTGACTGCGACGTCTTTGTGTATGAGTATGTACGTTCAATACGTACGTGAATCAACGCCAGATTCAATTACATTTATTAATGAACGAGTATGTATTCTATTCATGACTACTGATTGCCTAGTAGATTGAGGCTTGAGTTTTTCTTTGAGGTAAACTGTATATTTCCATAATTATTGGTATATATTCAAGTAAAAGCTTGTACAAGTTTGCACATCGATCCAAATATTATTATTATTATTATTATTATGTCATCATCACGACAGATCCCTTACAAATTGTAAAAACACCAGCTCTATATTTTCAAACTATTTATACGACAATTTGTGGCAAAGCCACTTCATACAAAGTTCGTTAAACGAGTAGATCGAATGGACTTAAAATTCAGTATCCAAAATAAAATAATAATAAAAAAATTCTAATTTAGATTTTCTAGTAGTGGTTCGGAGTCTGGATACGTGCCCGATGCATGGCAAAGGCATGCCACCTATTCCTTAGTCTGACTTAAACGTAACCGGTGAAACGTGGGAGTGTTCTGCATTCTTCTACCTACCTCTTCGAGAATTACAGGCGTGAAGTTAAATTATTTTTTCAAAATAAATATCCTCCGATGAAGTAGTTTAAAATAAGCGTAACATTGTAACGGAGTGTGCTACAATTTATTTAACGTCCGATCCCCCATTACCTGCGCGCCGCGATTTCCTGCGAACCGAAGGTCTTTAATGAACGCAACCAGTCACTATAATCTTTGGTGCAATATTTCGCCTTAAAGATGCCTGATAACGTTTGGTCTGAAAACTGATAATCAATCCGTAAATTATATCAAAGAACGGAACTGTCATAACGTTGTAATATGTTCACTGTTTATAATTACTACTACCAGAAATTTCTGCTAGAAACTCTCAGATCGAAAACTGGATCAGCAGTTAGGATTGCAACCACTCGACCATCGAGGCAGTCGCTTTAAACGAATGTTTTTTCTTTTTGGGAGCAAGTGCATTATAATTTTGTGCTTAATTAGCAAAGTAATTACCAAGTGCCTTATTTATGTTAAAATGAAATCGTAATGTGTAAAGTGACATCAAAACTACTTCATACTATTGACATAATATTTTTTTCGCGCCAATATTTCCCTATTAACGACCACACTATATTGCGTCACACCATTAATTTAATTATATTAGGAAACTGTCAAAACTCTTACGTTTCAATGACAGAAAAATAGTTTTATGTATAATTAATCCTCTTTAAAGCTTATATCTAGTTTTGCTTATCAATTATAAACTTCACTTGAAGCCGCTTGATTGCCATAGTTTTCAACGGCCATTAATGGAATAATAAATTGTATATAAATATTTAACGCAGCTCAACTGCTCAGATTTAATTATGGCATCGAGCTGTCAATAGTGTCTACTACTGGATATTACCGAAACCTGTTATGTACCAAAGTTTTGCATAGTAATGCTTGGAATTTCGTACACAAAAACAATTGAAAGATATAATAAGAACGCTTTAATATTCATAAGATATACCAACTTAGTTTGTCTTCCGTTTTAGTATATTTTAAGTTAGTGTGAACTGTTTTAAATACAGCATACATTAGTCTTTATATTAAAAAGCTACATGTAGCAATAAATTAATGTCATGAGACATGCCCACAGACGACCATCTGATCCCAAAGTGGGCAAAGCATGTGCAACGGTAAACAGAAGACTAATGAACTAAATATGTACATAATATACTTATATATTTATGTACCACAAGAGAGATTTTTATGTTTTTCATCCTAACAGCACAAATATCAATTTCAAGCGTACTGTACTCTGATTAAGTTGGAATATTACGTTTTGCACTTTGATTGTGAAAATAAATAACGTGTAAATGAAAGGAAATAATAAAGTATCAAACACTTACAAAGCTAATCAAGTGTATTACTTGAATAGGAAAAGTACGTCGACATAAAAGGTCGAGTTGTCCACACCGACAAATGCATGGCCTAGTATTTTGAAATTACATTAAAGTAATAAAATTAAAATACATTACTATCAATTGCATAGGTACATACAGTTGCGTTAGTTTTTAATTAATTTACAAATACCCTTGTTTCCTAATTAATTTCAAAATAATATCTAATATGTTCCAATCGAAATAAAATAGTAGGTACTTGCAACGTAAAACAAAACAGTACTTGTAACATAAAACAAAACAATTTACAATTGGTGACTTATTATATAATATCAATAAATTGTAACGTCCCATTTGGCGTTACGACCACAAT
>DWDT01002297.1:0-13979 GCA_018245595.1 Microceris scylla | reverse complement strand
GTTAATCCCCGAAACGGTAGGCAGCAGAGTGTAGAACACTCCTACCTTTACCAATTACAATTATATCTTTTACGTGTATTTCACGAGTAGACCGAAAGTGCAGATATTAAGCGATGCGACTTTAAGGTTCACAGGTGAATGGGAGACAACTATTCGAACACGGAGCCTTACATGTTTATAATATCGGACAAAACTGTTCACTTCGCCAAACGATGTTGTTCCGTTTCTCCTTTACGCTTCAGTTTGTTCGTTGCATTCATACGACTTCACCTTAGTTTCAACGTAGGTACATACATATTTCGCTGTACATGAATAGAATTCGGATCTTGGATATATTTTCTGTCCGGAAAATGCTAAACCTTTATATTCCGAGCTGCGTTTGTGCGATGGGAATGTTGTGCTGTACGCGGTGGGAAATATACGGGAATATATGTATGTATATGTTTTCACGTGAAACGGTTTTCAGTAGCGCGTGTGCTCATACGATTGGTAATATGCTTATACATATAAGACGGATACAGCAATTTACGTCCGCATTTTATCTGTGAAAATAATAAGAATTCGCTCTTCTGTACAGTTAGAATATTCAAAGAAAGTTTAACCTAGAAAAAGCATGTCAGGTCTGTAGGAATATCGATAGAGATATTTGACTCTTGGTGCTTTCTGCTTACCCTGTGAGGGAACCGGCGTACCAATAAAGAATTATTGTAGAGAAAATGTTACTATCCATGACGGAGCTGGGAAAAAACACGTTTCTCGACCCCATGCCAGGGTACCAAGATGTCATAAGAGGCGACTAAATCTGGCGCTGGTTATTATTAAGCTATTTATTTATTGTTAAACCGAAATAATAGCTAGGATAGTATTTAAGCTGTAATACCAAATAAAATAGTAGCTGACATCCTATAAAAATCGATAATTAAAAACTATGAAAAATAAGGTATTAAAAATAATTATCTATTCAATTATGTGAATCGAATGGCCTTACTAAAAAAAGAAGGGTGATTTATAATATAAGTCAAATTAATTTAATAATAAATATAAACGAAATTAATTTAATACGCACATTTCGCAAAAAATTGTTCAATGTAACTTTCTAGACCGCCGTACTTAACTAGACTATTAATTCTCTGAGCAGTTCACGGGAATTCTAAAAACACTTGTTTATAAAATAACAAAGGAAAACTTTCGAACGTTGGCCATACAGAAACATCATATCCCGTACTAAGTTCGTACCAAGTTTATTCATTTATTCCAAGGAGGAGTGTACGCTTGTGTTTGATCAAGGTCTTTAGGTACAATACTGGTGCCAATAGTTGTATAGACAAATGTTTAAGTTCAGAATGTCGATACCAAGTCGTGGATAGTTTTCTAAGTAGAATAGTCTATATATATCGTAATAATGTTTTCGAACGTTATTAGTTATTCATTTGCCGAGGAATGGCTGATTGCACAGCAACAAATTTAATAAATACAACAAAATAACTGAATTGAATGAACAGCAACTGATCGATTGGACACCGACAAACTAACTAAACAGCAACAAGCTAGTTAAATAGCAGCAACCTGATTATAGAACAAATAACTGATTAAATAATAACTAACTGACTAAACATCAAGTATGTATCTTAAAGAACAAGAAACGGATTAGATAATAACTAACTGACTAAAAATCACGTAACTGTTTAAACAAACTGACTATGCATGAATAAATTGACTAAAAAGCATCAAATCAACTAAACAACAACAAACTGACTACACACCAATAAACTATACACACATAATAAATAATGAATAGATTAACTATAATGTACAGTCATTGAGTTGATTAAAAGCAAAACAGTTTACTTGTGAAACTTTCTCGTTCGCACTGTTTTAGTATTAGAATGAACAATAGATGTCTGCGTAACCATTCACCGTGGAAAAAAGTTCCAGTACTCAGCGAACTACGGATGAGGTCTCCAACAACAAATATCGCTGAACACAGCCCACTATTCGACCCTGCCGGAAGGCGGTGCCGCATCGCATAAATGTAAATTAAAAACTATACAAACCAAACAACACTGGACTAACTGAAATTTTTCTCCACTTTGTTACTACTGGTTTAACTGCTTCCACTTTACGAGAGCGCACCTCGTTTGCCTGTTTACACGGAAGTACATAAGTCGCTTGGCACAAAGGCGCTAAACAAAAAGTAAGGTGGTTCAGCTGATTGTATCTGCGGTTGATTCAGAAACAGTCAGGTGCGGAACAATGGCGTTTATTTCATCGACCACAAAGCCGCGAAACTCATAAATTACAGCAGTGTGTACACACCCTTATCTAGAATTGTAAAAATTATGACTACGTCGACTGGTACAAGTTATCTTACTTTATTACTAGAGCGTAACATTACGACTGTAATCCCCGAAGAGGTCGGCAGATGAGGAAATTCACCGGCTTTATGTTCAGATCAGATATTGATATACATACATCATAAATGTGTACAATTGTACATAGGTACCATTACGTTACGTATGTAATGTACAATTAACAATTCCACGATTACGTAGGCAAGTTCTGATCAAAAGTTATAGAGATAATAATTTTATGGTGTCTTAAAAAACATTAATTACTCTCAAACAAACAATAACTGATTTTAATTTACAATTATTACTAGCCAATTAATAGAAAATTTTAATACAGGATCATAAATTCACAACATACAAATAGAACAGATTTAATAGGACAGCCAACGATTTAATAGGACACATATTAGTTAAATCCTCGAAATATCGACGTTACGCTCGTAGTTAGATAACCCCCATTATCTTTACCTGGTCGCGGTCAATAAGCGAATTAATTAGAACCTTAATGTTATAATCTCAAAGAAAGCTCATCCAGGATTCCCTGTGACCATCCTTACGTTAATTACTGAATCTAAGGGGTATAGACACTGATTGGATAATAAATGAAAATTATATGCACAAAATTAAGTTGTATTTTTAATAATTTAGTGAAAAAGCACAATTTTTGGCGCATAGTCCTCTGAACATTCTGGCGTTTGGTTGTCACTAGGATTGTTTTGTAGGTAAGCTGTGTTATTTGGACTAAAGTTGATAATGTTTACGTATTATTTTAACAAAAAATGGTACCTGGATTTATGAAAGGCCAGTTCGAATTTGCAGATAGTTGTTATATGTACTAATGGTTAGTTATTACTTCACAACAAATAGTAACTTGATAAAGATACTTTACTTTTCTAGTTTATGTATATATAAATCTAATTGAAAACACCCCTACTCCCGAGATTCAACAATTCTGAGCCATGTTTACCTTTCGCAGTCAACGTTACTGATGACTGAAGCAGGTATATTTTTACTTTGATTACAATTGTTTTTTTTAAAGTAATATAATTATATATTATTATAAACAGCAGTCTTTTAATTAATATGTTTTTGTTATATTTAATTACTATATTTATTTACTTATTTTTAGGAAATATCAATTGGAAAATATTAGTTGTACATTAAATAAGGGGAAGTTTAGGATATATACATATTAGCTAAGTTTCCACTAATGGTTAATACAAATATAATTAAAAAGAGGGTGGCAGAAAGAGAAGAGCAGATCAGTTAAACAATAGAAAACGCTTCTTTCTAAAATTCAATCAACTATAAATATATGAATGTCCATAGTAGCTATTCGTATTGCTGTATTACTTCGACTGAAACATTTTTGCCATCACTTTAAAATTTGAGTATTTCAGACAAAGTATGGATTATAACCAGAATAAATAAAAGTTGAGAGATAAAGAAATGGGCAACGCTAAGGTGTTGTATGCAGAGGATTTTATTAAATCCCCGACATGTGCAGCGCGGGAAGGAATCTAGATTCTTTCTTTCAGATTCGAATATAAGAGGCGTATTGGAAGCGAGTTGTCTGAACGACCCGCTTCCGAATTCGAATATTGCCACTCATAAAACTATATCCGAATCTAGATCGTAGGTACAGCGCAGATATTAGGTATATTGCACAAATGCTTACAGTTTACAGATAAAACTAGTGATTTGTGATTCGACTTTAATCACCGATATAGGATACGTTTATAAATATAGGCCTATATACTTAAACGTAAGATGTAACATCACGGCTGTAATCCCCGAAGGGGTAGGCAAAGTGTATTATACTTCTACATTTCAACAGTTATGTTTACGTCCGTCCATGGAATAGGTACTGAGCCCATGTCATTTATACATTTTTATACATTGAAAGTAAATCATGACCACTATTACCTACAATATATAATTATCAATAGAAATAGTTTTAAATACATTTGTATTTAATCGAGAACATTCCATCTAAATCAATTAATCTTCACTGTTAAATAACGATAATTCAGAGCAATATTATAAAACTACAAACCAAACTGTACGTACACATAATACTTTTATCTAAAATCACTATCAACTAGTACAATGCCACCAGTATCTAACCCAACGCAAAATGTGGCCGGAACGTACCGAACCCTAATATTTCCTGTGTCAGCCCTTATAACAGCAGTAAAGAACAAAGTAACTTGCTAATTAGCCCCAAAAACCTTATTTAAAGCCGGCGCTTGTGCCTAAGTACGAGTGGATCCAGCGTTGCGACTGGGGACAGGGCTCAATTCAGAATAGCAGTAATTTGTCGACGGCGTAAGGTGCATAATTTAGTGGAATAACGGGCAGATCGTACCGCACTTAAAGTGTTAAGCCGCGGTGTGATAGCCGCCATTAATAAGTTACAACACTTAAGCACACCTACTAACTTATTCACGTACATAGACGACTTGATTGTCAGCTGTACATATCGCTCAAATAGGTTTTGATAGTTTCAACAAGTCAATAAATAGATGACTGCCTAGATGGTAGTGTTGGTTGCAAGTGCGACTGCCAATTGCGGGGTCCCGGGTTCGATTCACAAACACGAACACTACACTACACAACACTACAAAATTTTCTAATTTAGATTTTCTAGTAGTGGTTTGGAGTATAGATATGTGTCTGATGTATGGCAATAGGCTCACCACCTATTCCATAGTAGGTCGCAAACGTAACCGGTGAAACGTGCGAGTGTTCTGCATTCCTCTGCCTACCTCTTCGGAGATTATAGGCGTGAAGTTACGTCAATAAATAGATGAGTACTCGAATTAGCAATGTCAAAAAATGAGGTGGTATTCGCAGGTGATTGAGTTACAAATTTTTAATTGTAACGCTAACTAAAGAACTATTGAACCCATTTAAACAAATATATAATGATATTTCTAGCAGTGGCTCGAAGTCTGGATCTGTGCCCGGTGTATGACACCTGTTACATTGTGGCACGTAAAGCTAACTGATGAAACGTCGGAGTGTACTATAGTGCTCTGTCTACCTCTTCGGAGATGTTGATGATACAAGCATGATGTTACGTTTGTTTGAATGTTACAATTGAAAGAACTGAATCAGCATAGATTTAATACTGAATATATCCATAAAACATTAACCAAGAAAACAAAGGCACACCTTCGACAATAGCAGATTTATTTTGTAATTAATAGTTTTTGTACGCAAGTCGTCCCTATAACGAGAAAGGTTTTTTTAGGGAAGTGTCAGAGGGGATTGATAGATAACCAATATTGAAAACGCTTATATCTCCGATGATATGTATATTTCAAACAAATTTCAAAATGTACAAACTCTAGCTGTAATTCAATATATTTATTTATTTATAGTGCATTGTAGTCATCTAAGAACGGATTCAGTACCAAATGGTATTTTCTGCCAGTCAAACCAACTGATAATGAAAATTTGGGGTTAGCAACGAATCTTCAAAACTGTTACAACTATATGAAATTTTACATATTTTAATCGATATTATCTCTGTAAATGACTTACTCTGTAAAACAGACTCGTATTTTATACCCAGCACGTCTTCACTAATTGTTACCTACCCTACACATTACGCCCCTAATCTATCGACATTAGGGAAATTATTGTTCATATTTAAATATATGATTGGGTGTTCTGTGCGCAGTTGTGGCAACACTGTTACAATAGAATCGTTAAACCACAACAATACTGCTTGATTATCATTAGCACCCACAACTACTATGTATTATATCAATCAAATCTGCAACAATTCAATATATACCTAATAACATTTATTTTACAATATTAAAATATATAGATAATATGTCCATTGTTATGTAGTTTTATTGTTTTGTTTTTTTACCATTTATTAATTTGGCATATGTCACTACGTTATTACTTTTATACTCCGTCCTTTGCCCGTAGCAAAGAAAGACTAATTTTTATAAATTTGTTTAGCAAAGCTCGCTTGTTTTCGATATAGCCACCTTTTTATGTTGATTGTTGTACACTGTATTCCGTTTTAAGGTAGAATTTTATCATTTATATGTATTGTATTTCATTCATTTTAAATATGTATTGTATATCGTCACTCCACCTATCCTTACGATATACACAAAGTGGCTGGCAATGGTTGGATGCGAAGAGCTGAAGATCGGGCTCAGTGGCGTGCCATTAGGGAGGCCTATGTCCAGCAGTGGACGGGAGTAGGCTGATGATGATGATGATGATGATGATATTATGTATTTCGTATTTCAATGTGTATTGGTCTGATTGTTTTACACCATTTACAAACGTAACATCACGCATGTAATGGCTAGGAAGGGTAGGCAGAGGAGTGTAGTACTCTTCCACGTTTCACCAGGTACGTTTGCATACCACGGAATAGGTGGTGAGCCTATTGCCTATCTTTTATCATAAACTTTTTAATAACTAGGTACATACTATATTTAGGTATACAAATGTATATTAAGCAGAATGATAAAGATTGTGATTTGCGAAAGGCGTAAACGATCCCCTGTTTAATTAACTTTTAGAAAGTCGTCTAATCGCAATAAGACTCAGTAGCTGTCGATTAAGTGAGTCGTATCACACTCACAAATAAGGAATCCCATCTATTCGCTTATCTCAGAGCATTATCTTTACAGCCGCATTCGGTTAAATGTTATGATGTTTCGAAGAGACGGAACAAGATTAGTCATAACGGATACCGCATGAAAACGTTACGAACAGTGATGTGTGCAGTAAAGACAGGGTTGTCAGCGCCAAAAAAACTGTAGTTATGTATTAACATTAATTAAGTATACCGACTTATCTTACAATTATGTTTTTCGTGATAGCCCTGAAACTAGTTTCAGACGGACACCAATCTATTTAAAATGTATTTTGATAAAACAATATCTATTTAATAATTATTATTGTACTCTCTCCCAGATCTCAGACTATCTGTATGTCTATCCTTACAGAACTGACATGCTTCTTCTACTTTCATAAATCTCTTTATGAACGTACATACAAGTACATATTTGTATATATGGTTTATCACCTCATTTTGAATCAACTGGCCGGTTGAGAATATGCTCCAAAACATTTAATATTATCTAAGCCTGTTTCGCTTCGGGAGTTTGTTGCATACTTTTAGTGGCTCTCTGTGGTAATTTTTTTTGTATTTCTACTCGTTTCTTTTAAAAATTCACTTTGTTTTAGGCTGCTAATAGAAGTCGCTACGTCTGCTCTATTCAATAAAAATCAGTTAACTTCCATTATTTCTGTATACGAAAAATCTAACCAAAAGCATTTAAAAATCATCAATATCTAAGTAAAATCAAGTTCCGCAACCCTAAGTGGAGTAACAAAAGGTCGAAGCGGTTCAGGACCCGGAGAAATCTCCAAGATTTCCCTTCACATTTATTTTTTGGCCGCGCCACGACGCGGCTCTCCCGTGACCAATACGAATGTGATACAATTTGTCAGGTTTACGTGGTTGTTTGTACGTGGGGCGTGAGGAGTGCGCAGGTGTGAGCCCACGGCCTCGTTCCACCGGAATAATAATGACTGATTCGACTTGAGAAGTCTTAGCGAGCTGCCGCCGTCTCCGAAACACTTAGCCTGCACCCTCATTTAAGCAGCTTTGCGCCCTCCAACAAATATAACTCAAACACAAGTCAGTTACAACGAGTTATGTGTTAAATAGATGTGATTTATACCTACAATCCTTTACTTAGGATTTACTTTATGTTTTGAAAACTTTTGATTGTTAGAAACTTATTTTTCCTGTTCCGTACCCGCTACGTGAACCGGTTAATTTAAATTAAATACTAAATCTCAAACATCAATTAATTATATATTAATTGAATTTGAATCGTAAAATACACGGACGTTCTGATATCAAAATATGATTAAATGGAATTGGTTTTATGATAATCTGAATAATTTATTAATATATCAATAATGAAATCACCGCGTGTTAATAAATTGGAAATTCAACGTTTATAATTGAAAATTATTTACTATAGTGTAATAAAAGAATTTGCTTATTTATCTTATAGACTATTTGTCTGCTTTGTTAATATAATTACTAAGTATTTACATGGGATCGATTGCAGGATCCTTTGCTGTGCATGTTCCCTGTCCTTAAGAAGAAACAACAGGACATTACCTACTGCTCCACGCTGTTTCAGGTAAGTTAACAATACGCCCTTTGACTCCCTTACGTGCGCTACAAGGTTTATTTACAAACTCTTTCACGGTACCATTCTAATAATATGCTCTCAAGATCTCCAACAACATGTTCTGTTTTAAACGATGCAACTGAGATAGATTACTTAACGTGTTCAGCTGTTCAAATCTTTATCATTTATAATTTCCATGGCATATTTAAAGTGCTTTCTTTAGTTCATCGTCTGTCATCGTCAAATGCGAAAGTTTGTAAGGATGAATGAATGAATCTCTGTTACTCTTGAACGAAAAATCTATTGTTTGAGTATTAATGAATTGACAATTAATGAAACTTTACAACATAATAGTTACTTCGATACATCTATTTAATAAAAAATATATAATATCTTTTAATAGAAAATAATAATAATAATCGGCCCATTATAATTCCACTGTTGGAATATGGGTTTACTCTCATATTGAGAAGGTTAAGATCATAGTCTGCCAGGCTGGCTAAGTGCGGGTTGGCAGGTTCTTAAATACTATTTATATACTCACCCCACTTTATTTTTGTTAGTACAATTTTATTAAAGCAACGACAATTTTCTATTTAAGTCCTTAATTTAAATGATCATCAGATACCAAAGATATCGGAGTTTAAAAACGTTTTGTCACCATCGATGATGTTATATTGGATAAAAAGATAAAAGATAAATACAAAGAGATTTCTTTTGTAAATCCATTTACTTCTAAAGATTTCCCTTCGCAATTGGTTAAGATCTTATTATGCTTCAGTGGCGGATAAAACTCAATTGTTGCAATTCCACCTACAAAACTTTAAAAGCGCAATTTAATGTTTATCGACCACAGCCATAGATTCGTTCGCGTGAACTTAAAGCTTTTAAAAAATATTTTATTAAACAATACTGTATATGTATATGTACATCTGTCAAGGTCTTTCGAAAATAGTTTGCAAGCTATTCTAACGCTGTAAGCAGAGCTGCCGTGTGAGACCTAATTAATGTTCAGATCCAAGCTAATTACATACAAAACACCTTCAAAGTCACAAAATAATCCAACCTCTTCGATTCAGTAGTTTTCACCTGATGCGAATACTTAAGGGAAATGGTGCAGTTGCACCAACGTCTATTGTACCACAGAATAAATTGTATACAAGATATTGCTCCAGACTATTGGCGAAATAAATAAATCTTCTTAAGCGAAATAAATATAGCCAAAATAAACAAAATTTCATTTAAGTCAGAGATTTTTTTCTTTTACACACGATTTGGTGACCATATTAATAACAGTGACTACTAAAGTCAATTAACGGATAAACACAGCTCAAAGATTTACGATACATGAATGTATAAATTGCTTTACCGTACGGCTTAAAGTATGTGTTTATGATACATAACTTTAACAAGCAGAGCACCACCTGACTGCCTTTCCTACTGTAGAATAAAAGGCAGACCCAGTTTCACAGAGGAAATATTCAAACATTCAGAACACACGGCTCCATACTCAAATATCGATTTCAGCGTACTTTTCATATTGAGGATTTAATAAAATCGCTGGTATCCAGCATCTCAGCTGCGCCGGCTATCTCCGCGTCCGTTTTATTTCAGTTTCACGACACGCTGCTTTATTACCTTTCAATTCATATTTTAAACTAATCGCATGTGCGATGCGCTTACAATAGCGCATGTGTTCTATCTAATACTCAAGGAAATTTCAGATTAATTTTATTGGTATTATATTATTATCGTGCGAGGTCTCTAATAGGGTAACAAAGCGCACAAAGTTCCAAGTATCTCTATACTTACAGGTTTGACGTGATTCTTCCGTGTTCATCTCTCTCTTCACACACACACACACATCGTTTTTACAGGTTTTAAATGACTATTTTGAGTTGATTACGTTTCTAGATGATCAACTTTAAATTACTAAGCGATTAAATACTATTAAAAGTATGCGTTAACTGTCTTGGCACGCCTTTACTTGTCTTATATTTAAGAAGGTTCAATATTAACAGGGATACATTACAAGACATTTATAAACTCTTAGTTATCACTATCACCGGTAACTTATGTATATCTGTTTACGTTGAATTTATAAAAATGATCAATTTTGTATTGAGACACGGGAGACAACAAGGGGCCTTTAGAAGCAGTTATACTGAGCAATCTCAAATATAACTGCAGTTCCGTCATTCTTCGCATGCACATAATTGTGTAAGGCTGCGGTGAACTACGTAATATTGATTTTTCTATCATTTATTTGTCGTACCTATTTAAAATAAATAAAAGTTCAAAATTAAGAACAAAAACATGACGTCTAGAATTTGGAGAAATGAAGAAAATAAAACAAAAATAAGCAGTACGATTTAAAGTGCTATTTATGCACAAAGTACGTTTAGATAAGAAATCCTTAGGAGATATAAATTCCATTGGAAATGTACAATGATTTCGTTGAAGTGGGATGTTTTAGATTCAGTGCACGGGCGCGCACGGCGCCCGCGCTAGGCGCGCGACGTGCACTATATTGTACTCGTATTGTCAACGAAATCCCTGTAGAGGCGCCAAAAACCAGATTTCCTTTGCAACAATTCTTACACGAAAGCACTACTTTATTTTATCCACACAACACTTTTACAGTAACATCACAAAATAACAAAGTAACATCGCAAAGTAACATCATAAAATAATTCGCATTGTTCATATTCAACTAACATCGTTACTATCGAATAGTTTAATATTGTTGTATTAATTTTCCATACCCTGTCTGTATTTTACATTAAATTTGAAATTACAGGGGTTTGGTAACAAAGCAATTCATCTGGATGTATAATGTTATATAAAGTGTGGGTTCCATTGAAAATGTAGAATGATTTTGTCGTAGCAGCACGTTTGTGATTCAGTGCACGAGCGAGTACATCGCCTTCGCTGGGCGCGCGACGTGCTCTAATATTACCGCCAAAATCTTTATAGGCGCACAAAAAGTAATTTTAGCTTACTATAAAACGTTTTATATATCGTGAACGTCGTGATATTTCTAAGTGATTTTCGCGCACAGTGGCTACATCGAAGAAAATCGTATCATAATAAAACCTTATATTAATGTTGTCTTCAAAGAATTGTATCACTTACGTTCGTTTGAAAATGTAGGATCAATTCCTTGAGGAAGGAAATTTTAGATTTTAGTACAAGAACGAGGACGGGCCTTTCCGCAGTAAACGTGCGACGTGCATATCATTGTAAGTCACCCCATCCTCCCCCCTGCAACTATCACCACTTTGCCTCCCTATAGCGATGTTCTAAGCCAGAATCTATAAGCCATCTCCGCCTAGTCTCACACCTTTAAAATCTATCTTAAACTTAGCTAAATCTCTTAACTCGCGACCTTCACCTGATGAAACCATCAAGGCCGCCAGAAAAATATGCGAAGATGAATTTTTCTTATGAGTTATATTAACATAAGCAAATACATCACGATTCCCTTTTATATCCAAAAAAAACTTTTCATCGTATTACGGTATCCATTACGAGAAAGTTTCGTGAACTTATGCTTAATTAACAATACCTGGAAGATAGCGGTATACAATATTTCTAGGTTTATTAACGTTAGTTATGTTAGTAATAAGCAAAACGTGTTCAATAATAATATTCTTATATAACATTCCTAATGAAATGTTCTAGAATTCTCTAATAATATTTTATTATGTCCCGTCTTTGTTTAGTTAGATCGAATTAAACTAAAAGTAGACACAATAAAATAATAATACTGAATAAAAATTAATAATCGACCCATTATAATTCCACTTCCAAACATCGTGAGGAAAGCTGCACACTTTAGAATTTATAAAAAACAAAATATTTTCTAAGGTGTGCGAAGTCTGCCAACCCGCACTTGGCCAGCGTGGCAGACTATGGCTTTAGCCCTCTCAATATGAGAGGAGACCCAAAATAATAAACGATTCCCAAAATCAACTGCAAGTTCTAATCAACAACAATGGAGGGCACAAAGTCTTAAAAACATCACCGGACTTAATTTCAACATTCTCTCAAGTTCCCTAAATTTAATCCGCGCCCCGTGGAAGCCGCCGTCAATTCGAAATTCAAACATTAATTAGAGAAGATATCCTTAGTTTGAGGGGTATTCCTTTGGCTATCTGACGACACAGACTGCCCTGGAGGCGATCTTAATTAACCGGCGCTGGATTATTAATTCCCAGCGATTCAGTAATTGAAGGAATGCCTTCCGTCGACCTTACCCTCTGCGGCGACCGGTGAATCGTCTGTCCATTAATCGCCACTCATCGAAATTCCAATATTGAGCAGACTCTTATTATAATTAAAGTTGCAATGGGCTCAGTCTATTTACAAATGTAGCATCCAGTAAATCGCGGATATTTCTTTTTGCATTTTCGATACAATTATTATCCCATTGTCTCCTGCCACATGAATATTTTGGTGGAGATTATATATGTAACTACTTTCATCGAGATATGATTATTAGGTACATGTATTTTGTAAAGTTAATAAACCTTAACTTTTCCGGTTTTATAAAAAGAGCCCAAGTTCAATGCTATTTCCAAGATTTATTACGCAACATTGACAACTTTTTGAAGTTCTCGAGTCTACAATTAATATAAAGGAATAACATATTGAAATCAAATATATGCAATGCCCAAGAGTTATAATTGGGGTTAAAAAGTATAACTTAATATTGACAAATTGAAATATTTAACGTCAAGTAGAATCAGTCCTGAGGATTTAGTGATGTGACAAATAGGATCTATTCCGCACTTGAATATTTTTAAATCAGCTACAGATATAACCAGTGCGATCCGTTTCTAACGCTCTGTGTTCCACGGATAACTTTCGTGTAAACAGACAACGAGTCGAGCTCTGATAAAGTGGAAACAACTAAAACACCGTTTAAAATGTAAGGAAAGCGTTTACTTGGTTGCATTTTACAAACAGTTTCCATTCTCACAATTCTCTTATACGTTCACGATGGAACACTATTTTTCTGGTTTGAGGTTGTAGAAAATCAGTTTTCAAACGTAACGTCACACGTGTAATTCCTTAAGGGGTAGGCAGAGGAATGTAGTACACTCCCGCGTTTCACCAGCGTCGTTTACATCCCATAACGGTAAACGTCCCACAATACAAGATGGTGAGTTATGATCGTACAACTGGTACAGATCCTTACTCTGAGCCACTATTTGAAATTTCTAGTAGAAAATCTATGTTAGAAAAATTCCATAGTACCCGACCCGGGATTTGAACTCACGACCTCCAGATCGGAAGTCGCGTTTGTAACCATTAGACCAACGAGGCAGTCAAATAAATTTTGATATTTTATAATAATCAGTTTTTTGTTATAGAGTAGGGGGCAAACGAGCCAACGGGTCACGGGTAAGTGACTGCCGTCGCCCATGGGAAC